>JAMPIV010014590.1:0-14066 GCA_024509875.1 Oreohelix idahoensis
GTGTGTGTGTGTGTGTTGGTGGTGGGTGGGTGTGGGTGGGTTTGTTGTGTGTTGTGTTTGTTGTGTGTGTGTGTTAGTTTGTTGTTTTTGTGTGTGTGTGTGTGTGTGTGTGTGTTGTGTGTGTGTGTTTTGTTTGTGTGTGTTGTTGGTGTGTTGTTTTGGTTGTGGGTGTTTTTGGGTTTGGGGGGGGTGGTATACTGTCTGACTAACAAAGTTCTGTTGTAGAGATAGGCTGACCGAGAGGATCTTCTCGAGTCCAGGGACAGACTCTACCTATTTTCCCACCATTTCACTCGTGAAAATCTATTTCTTATCTTATCTCTCACTGAGTCACCACCTGTATAGTTCTTCTCAGAAGGGACCAAACTATGTCTTAATTCCCCTATCGAAAATCTACGACATCATGATATTCTTAGAATATCTTTCGTTATGAGGGTGGAAGTAATATTTACAGCCCCTACCCACTACGTTTTAGCTCAGGGATTGGATCAATTGAGAGCAGGAAATAGACACTTGTTTTGATTGGAAGTTTTTGTCGGAAAACGCCACGTGGAGGCTTGGAGGAAAAAGGAAATATAACCTAGCAAATTCGGAGGCTAAAACACACTGCATTCAAGAATCGTCAAAGAGACAGCTTACTTACTTAGTCGTTCCCCTTCTACCGTGAGGTGTAGAGGTTTGGAAGAGAGAGCGCCAGACCATTCTATCAGCTGTCTTCTTCCTGGCCTGGTTCCATTCTAGTCCTCGGTCCTTCAAAGATTGTCTAATGTTGTCCTCCGCAGCGGACTCTGGGTCGTCCTGGAGGTCCTGGATCCCCTGGCTTCTTTGTTTCCCATGCCTTGTCGTGGTAGCCTATCTTCTTCCATTCTGCCAGACATGGCCAAACCCATCTTAGTTGGGACTGTTCTATTTGGGTCTGCAGCGGATGGGATTTTAGGCCTTGACGGATCGTCTGGTTGCGGACCATGTCTCTTCTGTACAAAGAGACAGCTCTGAGTGAAACCAGGAAAGAATAGAGTTAGGTTTCTGACCTTATATGACCGGACAAAACACGTACAGAACTCCTTCTTGACACTATTTCAATACGGTTTACCTTTTAATATGGAAACCGTAAACTCCCACAGACAGGGCCTGATTAAGCTAGTGCTGGGCCTGTATCAGAAGTTAAGAAAGGGCCCTATATAAAAAAAAAAACAATAAAACAACACAAATATATTTGAACACATACAATTTTTAATTTTGTATAGTAATTATCAGTATCAAAAGTAACAACACAGTCAACATTATTGTATTCATCCTCTCTCTAAATGTTCTACATTTAAGCATGAAGCAAATCTTGTTGATGAATAGAGGACGTTAAATCAATTTTCACAGCAGAAAGTTTATGTTCAATGCTCATTAGAGTGAGATTGTTCTAATCCTCTTGACCCATTGTGCTCCTTAGTCATTTTTTAATAAGCGTCTCTTTCAGTTTGAAATGATCGTTTCTCGACACTGCAGTTGGTTACCATAATGGACAAATAGATGCGCAAGGCGATTTCTTATATTGGAAAACAAGAATCCCATAGAATTGTCATTACACTAGTCCAACCAATTTTCAAAAGTTTTTTTGTACCAGAAATTAAATATACCATTTCTTATTGATATTGACATCTTATTTTCAAATATCATAATGAAATTCACCAATTGGCTCTGGGTATTTTTTTAAAGATGAATTTACATTACAGTAATACAAATAAATGTATGCTTGTTTAATTCTCTGGGGGGTGAACAGCGTAGTCCTTTACCTACTTTAGCATTATAAAAATTGTGGTTACATACTCAATAACATTGATATTTCCAACAAAAAATGCTAAAAAAATAAAAACATTATTTAAGGGTGTGCGGTAAAGTTTCACGATATCAATGTTTAAAAATGGCCATTTGAACCCTTTCCGTCCCATTATTCCAGTTCGCTGTTTCAAGCTCTCTTTGCTGCTTCTTGTAGTCAATCGATGAGGTGGTCCCTCTTGTCAAACAGTCCAACAGTATCAGCAAGCATTTGAAGGTCTTCCAATTGCCTTGTATTTACCTTGGTCTCCATAGCATCAATGTCCTGGGATATCGTCACACATGCTCATCACTGACCGCTCCCCACAGTTTGACGTAAAGAAATCCAGATGAGAATTAGAAAATGAATTTTTCAAAGACATGATGCATGCCAAGAATCTTATACTTCAGGATGGAGATTTTCCTACAATTCCATTTGTAATTATCAGATCTGTTGTTTCCAAGAAAATTGTCCACCACTGACTTAAATGCTAGCCATGCTGCTTTTTTCCTTGCCATGCAACACGCAAAGAAACTCGTCATCATGAAGAAGTTTTAGAATTTGCGGACCAACAAATACTCCCCATCCTCCTTATTTAGCTTCCTCAGTCTTGGAACCTTTCTAATACCTCATCAGAAAGTTCCAAGACTGATGAAAGCTAAAAGTTCGCTAGCAGAGGGAGATCTCTATTGTTGGTCCGCAAATTCTAAAAACTTCTTCATGATGATGAGTTTCTTTCCGTGTTGCATGGCCAAAGGAAAAAGCAGCCATGGCTAAGCATTTAAGTCAGTGGTGGACAATTTTCTTGGAAACAACAGAACTGATTAATTAATTACAATGAAATTGAAGAAAAATCTCCTTCTGAAGTATAAGAAAGTCCTTGGCTGCTAACATGTAGCTTTGAAATAAATCATTTTCTGTGATATCTCCTTCATTTGGATTTCTTTATTACGTCAAAACAGTTTGGAAGCTTTTCATGATGATGAGCATTGGTGAACGATTTTCACCATACAATTGCTTGCTTAGGATGAGAACAGATTTATCTAAGGGTCATTATGGTAGCCCCCTTCAAATGCTTGCTGATTACTGATTGTACAGTGACATTGAAAAGAAATGCACTTCATCGATTGCCCTCTCAGAACATAGGAAAGAGAGCACGAACTATTGCGAACATGAATAAAGGCGTGAATGGAAGTGTATCAAATGTGGCCTTTTTAAGAACATGATATTTGAACTTTTAAATAATGTTTGTTGATTTTTGTTTTTTTTTCTATCCAAGTTCATGTTGTAACGTAAATCATTATATTGAGGTAGAGTAACGCTACAATTTAGTATGATAGAATGTGCATAAAGTAGAAAGACTAGGCCTGTTCACGGTCCCCCAGAGAATTAAACAGCCCAGAGAATTAAACAAGCATACATTATTTGTATCCATACTGATAATGTAAATTCATCATTTAAAAAAAAACCTATAGAGCCAATTGGGTGAATTTTCAATTATGATATTTGAAATCAGCATGTCAAAATAATAAGAATGGCTATATTTAAATTCTGAGGTAACAAAAACTTTGAAATATAGTTTTTGATGTTGACATTGCCACAATTTGGCATACAAGTATAATCCCTCTACGCACCTCGCCTGCCGCCATTATTAGTCACTCAACTGGTACACCCCAATGCACGTGGTGAGACGATCATTCTCAAAACTGAAGAACATATTAAACATAGAACTCGGCCGCCCCAGGTCCCACCGAGATTTGACCAATCTCCCACATAGATGAGCATTGAACATAAACTTCTGCCGTGAAATTGATACTGTCTCTATCCTCACCCCAAATATTGCTCATGACTCACAGTAGAAACAATTATATGTTAAACCAATTTAATGTTGATGTGTTGTACTTATGATAAATGATCAATTACTATACAATTCAAAATGTAAATTGTGTTCAAAAATATTTGTGCTTGTTTTATTGTTTTTTTTTTTATATAGGGCCCCTTTCCTTAACCATATGCTACAGGGCCCCGCACTATCGGCTTTAATCGGCTGCCTGTCTGAGGGCGTTCGTTTCCCCCCTAAAAAAGGTCGAAACCGTCCTTGAATTCATGTTCAGAAGGATTCTGATCCGTGTTCTTGTCCAGGTCCGTATAATGGTCCGAAATCTAACTCTATTTCTTTCATGGTTTATTCGAGCTGTCTTTTGAACAGAGGGGACATGGTCCGCAATCGCCAGTCGATCTGTTCTATTGCTCCTTATAAAATCCCATCCGCATGCAGACCCAAATAGAATACTAGTCCTCAAACTTAGACTGGTTTGTGCCATGTCTGCCAGAAATGGGGGAGAAGCTCGGCTATCGACTCGACTAGAGCCATAGGGAGGAAACAAAGAGCCAGGGGGGATCCTACAGACCTCCACGACGGACCCACGTGTCCGCTGGGGAGAGGACAACTCTTTAGGACAAAATCTTTTTGAAAGAGAACCGAGGACTAGAATGAAACCAGGCCAGGAAGAAGAAGACAGCAGATAGAATGGTCTGGCGCACGCTCTTCCAAACCTCTACACCTACGGCTACGTAGGGAACGACTAAGTAAGTAAGCTGTTCTCTTTGACCGGATTCTTCGAATGCAATATGCCGAGGCGGGGGGGAGTACCGCGTACAGATGGGGACTAGGGTGATATGGCCTTGTTTCCCGATCAAGCCTCCACGTGGCGTGTTCGACAAAAACTTCCAATCTAAAACAAGTAGTCTATGGTCCATGCTTCTATATTGATCCAATCCCTGAGCCCGATTTCGGAGGGGGGGTGGGGCATGAGTTGGGGGGGGGGGGGGGGGGTGGGGGGATTGAGAGGGGATTGTTGGGGGGGGGGGGGGGGTTTTTTTGTGATTGTGGATGTTTTTGGGGTTAAGGTTGGATAGTCTTAGGGGGAGCGCAATTAGGTGTTGGGAAAGTGTCTGGGGGGGTTAAGCTGTGAGGAATGGATAAGATAAGGAATGTAGAGGGGCACGAGGGTATTGGTGGGGATTAGAGGGAGAGTCGGGGTCCCGGGACTCGAGCTTGAGCCTCGCTGGGTGATGTAGAGTCGTTCTACAGAACGGTTGTGAGGCTGTCAGTGAGTCCGAAACTACAGGTTTAAATAGTTATAAATAGATAGGTAATGAGTTAAGATTTTGAATAGTGAATATGATTTTATTTAATTATAGAGGATATATCATAGTCATATCATTTTTAAGTTTATATAGTATATGAATTATATAGTTATAGCATATGTTTATATCATAGGTATTGATAAGAGTATATATACGTCCCAAAATGGGATAC
Organism: Oreohelix idahoensis; assembly: GCA_024509875.1. Classification (NCBI taxonomy): domain Eukaryota; kingdom Metazoa; phylum Mollusca; class Gastropoda; order Stylommatophora; family Oreohelicidae; genus Oreohelix; species Oreohelix idahoensis. The sequence continues at coordinate 5,133 of JAMPIV010014590.1, forward strand.
AGGGTACATTATTATTAGTCATATATAATACAATACATATTTTTATATGATTTTATACCAGATTATAGTATTTTTAGAATATCCTTTGTTTTTATTAGAGTATTTCCATAAATATACTGATAATATATATTCAGAGTACACTCTATAGATATAATAGATGGTACCATAATCTGGCCCATTGCATAATAGGGCTATCAACTACATCGAATCATTACATACAGCACACATACCCATTTCCGACAGTACTTGAGAAATCACCGATACGTACATCCACGTGGATACAATTTATATTTTATTGAAGGCTTACGGATATTTTGGGACGAGCTATCTTACCTACACACGGGAAATGAATCCAGGGGTGGGTAAATTTATATTTTCAGAGTTAAGAAACTCTACAACAGCAATAGGAGTGAGATATCCAATCAAATACCGCAATAAAACATATTGTTTAATGAAAATTCAATTAAAGAAATTAGACTTAGTAGGTGAATTATCCTCCATCCCCTGGTGGTTGAGCACAATGATGACGTTGTGAGTAAGGCCCTCCTTTTAACCCCATCAAAGGAAGTCAAATGATTGATGTGGCCTCAGGTTGGCTAGGATTTGGGCCCTGAGTCTAGGTTTGTACATTATACCGAGTTGGGGAGCGAGCGTTAATCGAGTGTGCTGAATAAATAGGGACAGTCAAATAGCAAAAGGGATACTGCCAAAGGCCAAATTTATTTAATGTCGATGTTGGTGGATTTACCAATTGGATATATTGTATATAGTGGGATATATGTATCCTATGTGTACATATTGGATGATATCTGGGCTGTTCTATGTTTTTGACGCCAAAACAAAACATAAATCATCCTTCTACTCTGGGCATTATTGGCCCTATCCGATTCTTGACGTCGACGTGGAGTGTAAATATGTACGACTGAACATGGTGTGCTCATGTGCGTTTTGTATACAATCTTTAGTATACACTGCTTTTACTACTGCAAATCCAGTTTGCTTGGTATTGTGGTGGGTGGGTGTATGATCAGTCGTCTTGTACCTGCCTGAATTGATTGTATTGATTAGACAGGATTTAGGATTGAATATGACAGTTACAAATAGAATATAGACGGGGAACTCCAGTTCAGATCAGATAGGTTTTAATTATATAAATCAGGCTTTTTTTTATAAATATGTCCTGAAGTCTCTTACTTACTCTCGGTATAAAAATTCCTTGTCACACCAAGAATGATTCAAACGTCGGGAATGTTAATGTTTGTTTAGGCTCGCCACAACGGGCTGAATGTAAAATGAAAATTGTGTGCGCGCTGCTGATGTAAATCTATGCAACACATCAGGGGGGCGCCGGTGGTTGAGGGGGGCAGGGGAAGTCACTCAATTGTTCTTATATATTGGTACTCTATCTCTTCGGTGTAGAAGCACGAAGGCACACAGACAGGGGTTCACCTGTGAAGACCCATGTTATAAGTAAAATGTTCTTTTGTGGAGGAGCGAGAGAGAGCTCACATACATTCAACTATTATAGTAACTACACGTGTATATCTCATATGGATTCGTTTAATAATAAGTACCCCGTTATAAGAAGCGCTATCATTATGGGTAGTTTGAATCATTCAGTATTAGTTTTATTTGTAGATATATGTCAGGTCAGGAACGTATGGAATAGTGGCATTTACTAACGATTAAGAATGGAAACCGGATTATTAAAATTAATTATATGAATTAATTTAAGTAATATAAAAGGAAAAAATAAAACGACGAATTTCGTATCCGATTAATAAGGAAGAAAGAATATATTTATACGATCGTTCCTTGGGTGGGCCGTATCGTCCCGTATTTGGGTAAAAATGACGTACTTAACAATTAAATTCACTCTACACAGAAAAATCTTAGTGGAATAAAAATGAAATTACCGGCGAACACAGGAATTAGAACTACTCCAAATTCTTAAAAATACTAAGACAATCCACTATAACAATGGTTAGAAAATCGAAGCTAGTTGTCTTCTCTGTACAAGATTCTGTCGGTTACATGTTGTTTGTAAATTCCCGAGTTTTTTAAGGCAGAAGATTTTATATATATATTAAATTTTCATTAAACTTCGCTCATTTACTTGTTCCTTTTATTTGGCCTTCGCTTTCAGATTTTTTCGGACATTTTTTCCTCGGGTCCGATCTTCGAATTGAGAGGGGAAATTGGAATTTCCTTTTACCGCGTTGCAGACTCTGGCAATCGTGGCGATGCCCGTCCCTTTGATCTGTGACGATTCTCCATTTTCGGGTGTTTAATTTGTCCCTTCCAAAACGAAACGAATTTGTCTTGGGGGGTGTAACGTTGTGATTATCCTTGCCCTTGGTTCCAAATCTATCTACTCCTGTTTGTACTCAAATTATTTCCCCTGATCACTGTCTTACACGAATTTGGATATGTTACAACTACATTTAGCTTATCTTCCCTGTAGCCAAAATTACGGAGTTTTCTTTTGCAATTGTTTTGGTTTTTTGTTTCCCAGTTTTTACGACGGTTCCAGTTTTCTCTCCCTGGGTTTTTGAGTTTCCTGTATTACGACGCGATTCCAATCGCTGCTGCTTTATAATTGTAACAGGTAACCGATGCTCAGCGTTAGCTAAATAGGCTCTTGTTGGTAAACATTCTTAAGGAAATAGAGAAAAGTTTAAATAAAATAGGTATTTGCTAAATTAGAAAAACAGACAGATCTATGAGTGGTGAATATGAGGTTTTATGTAAAATCTCAAAACGTTATTTAGGTGAAAAGCCAGTGAAAGAAAAATATAGATTAAATGAAAAAAAGGAAAAAACAAAATTAGTAAATAGCTAATTTTTAATATTTATGTTCCAAGTAATTATATACAGTAAAAAAAGAAAAAACATAAATGGTCTAATTTGTTACTCCGTTTATCTACTTTTAAACGATTTTGGCGAAACTTTTTTGTTTTTTTTAAAATGCTCTATCTTAAAATCTTGCAATCGCTCACTATATTCCCCCCGCCAAAAGCATTGCTTTAATCTACGTTTATGTCAAGTATCAATTTAACTAGATAGCGGATATTGCTTTCGTTAATGGTCTCACACTGCCCTGATTGTTAATGCTCAGACAGAACAGAATTTGCAGACAGATCACTGACCACAGAATCATTTTTCCAGACAACAAACAGCCTGGAATCTTTCATTTTTAGTGTGAGTCAGTATTCGTCCGTTGATAAGCATTGACTACTGCAGGTTTATAATTTCACTTGTCTGTTGAGTAGGTCTGAAACTAGTTACGTGATTTTGCCACAGTCTTTTCAAATGGCCGTCCTCAAGCTGGGTCCTCTTGCTGCAGCTAATGGACTCAGAACAGATGGGGAGAAGTTGAAATCCTGGAAATGATGGTCATGAATAGTCGCCCACCAGCACGCAGCCATTGCAATATGAACATGAGTGTCGAACCGAATCGAAGTAGTGTGGGGGGGTTTCAAAATTCCCGCCGTGCTGACTGTGGGGACTGTGATAAAAACAAAATGGAAGCTGACGCTGGAAACGTCAGCCTGTCCCGAATGCTGGGGCATGAAATGCGATAAAGAACCCTCGTATATTAGGTCAGTACCCTACCTTATGTGGGCCTTATTGCCCCCCACTCTTAGATTTCTCCTTCAACGTGAACTCTCTTACGATTGTTATATCATGATATTAATGCAGCATTTCCACCGTGGATTTACACAACCGCCGAATAAATACTCTGTGTCCGAGACTTAGGGTGGGATCGAGGGTGTGGTCAGGATCGCACGGCCTGAGAGGGGAGCGTTAAGGTCTACGCCCACGGGTGTGGATCAAGGGCAATTGATGGTCAAAGTTATTTCCTTTTCGGGGGGTTCGGTGTAGAGGGGATTTGTGTAAAGAATGGGGGCGGGCAGGGGGCTGCGGTGTCTTGGCTTGGACCTCATACGGCGTCCTTAAATTTCCACTAACTGCCTTCCCACCTTCTCTTATTAACGCCTGAAAAGGGCCTTGCCTAAGTCCAAAAACGAGGGAAGTGGCCACACGATCAAAGTTATGAGACGGTTCAGAGTACGGAGGAAGCAATTTCAAAATCTCTGTTGTTAACCACTGAACCGCTTCGCTATTATAGAGACGAACGGGAACGAACGAAGCGGCCAGAGTGTTGGATAAACCGAACGGAGTCGGGGTGGGGTTAGAATACTCGAATTTTTCCCTGAGTTCTTAAAATGGTTTTGAAATTTGATTGAAACGTGTGTCCCCCCGAACTATTCATTCACATTTCAAATAAATAGAGGAACATTGAAGAAGGCAAGTTATCATTCGTTTTGCCATATATTTTAAAATTTTCAACTAGCGCGTATAGTTTGAATCCTGCGAGATTTCGGATATGAATCTGTTTCGATTTTGGCTATGATAAGGAGTGAATTCTTTTTTGTGCTATTAACGGTTATATATATATTTAGTTTCTACGTGATCAGTGGGTCTAGATCCTTTAATGTTTTATTTCACTTGGATTTTTGTGTTAATTTAAAATCTACTAAATTAATAGAATCTCAAAAGTTTCCAAGTGGTAAATTTACATAGATAATCATGAGTTATATATCTATTTACATTTTGAGTTTTCCATAGATAATATGAGCTGAATTGCTTAAATTAACTTTAAAGTGCGCGAAGGAAATTTTAAAACTAATTAATAAGTTACGTATAATATAATGATATAATATATATTATATATTATATATATGATATATATATAGGAATATATATATATGCGTGTTTTTATCACATTAGATTTCGCGAAAGTGTTTTCTTAAATATCTAATTTTACGCCGAGGTAAATATATATTTATAGACTTAAACGGTAAAATTTTATAGCGCGGTTAGAATATTTATTAGTTTTTGGTGGCAGTATGATTTCATGTTATTTCCTATCTTTTCATATAGAATGTTCATACAACCTTTGAGCTCTCAGCCAATAAATTATATAGAGTCCCTCCAGACTAAGTTCATTAAACCATCCAGAACATTTTGATGAAAACCACTTGGTAAAATTTAATCTTTGTGGGCTGATCATTTGTTGGGGATCCTCCCCCAGCATGCCTGAATTTTATCTGAAAGATAAAGCAATCCCATGAACAGTTAAATAAATACTCATACAAACAAATTAAAGTTCTGCTAAAGATTAGCTGGAGAAGAACATTGCACAGAGGGATATATTTTTTTTTTTATTCCTTCCTGCCTCATACACTCTGGATATGAGGAGTATATGATGTTTTTTCATGAACACTGACAGTTGATAAATTTTTTTCTTTCTCAATGGAACTGGATAATAAACCCCGAAGAAAATAACCTACCCTCACTGGTCAGTTGTGTCATCAACGCATAAGATGTTTTGTCTATCAGCGGGCGAAGTCAGAAAGTCCACAACATCCACAATACCCCCCCAAAATAAAAACTCCTCACCACTGTATCTGTGACCGTTGCCATCCCATAGAACTTTTATTCTAAACAAAACCAGAAGTACACACTTCAAGACACTTAGGCTTCACCTATTCACAGCGATACTATCTCGGGAAATTGTTGCTAAGAAGCCTTAAAACCGTTAAAAATCTGGGCTGGAAAACCGAAGAAACAGTTTTCAGTTATAATGAACCCACTTACTACTGTATGTGTAAATTTTCTATGGATCGTCCAGATTCCAGATTCCACGATCGGTATGTGTGTGTGAGGAAATTGTGTGTTGGCCCTTCACGAGGGTGCATGAATGAATGGAGCATTATTTTGCAAACAGTTTATATCTTGCTATTACCTGGATAAAACTAACCTTTGTTTAACTGTATTCCCTTGTATTGTTCCTCAAGGGGGATTTCTTAACACTAACTTCTCTCGATTTATTTTACCCCACCCTTAAATCTGTTTAGTAATGGGAAAACATTTTGAGAACAATAGGTTTTTTTTTTTTTATTAAATTACAACACTACCCATATTACCTAGTATCTGTAAACCCAACCGTAACCCGCTCTTAAAATCAGAGGTAAATTACAATCAATATACACTTCTGATACCCAAACCACCTGTTTTTTGGACTGGTTTTTTTTTCTTTTCATTTGGGCTATTACAAGCGGGAAGGTGCATATTGGATAATTACCAGTCAACTCCCCCCCACCCCCCCCCCCCACCCCGGTATTTGTATTTTTTTTGTAGCTATGAGTATTGCCTGTAACATAATACATGTTGGTGATTTTGATTTAAATGTTAAATAAAACATCATAAAAACTGTTCCTTACTGTGTTGAAAGCCCCAAAATGCCCAAATTTAACCATATTTGTTTACCATAGTGTGGTAAGTACACGTAGCCTGGAAGGAGTGTAGGAGTACTATCAAAAATAAAAATATTGTATTGTACGTAAGATTAGGCAAATCGGAGGAGGATTTTTTCCCCAGATTTACTTAGAACTTCTCCTTACTCTTCCAGCACTTTGGTGAATCTAACTTACTTATTTCTATTTATTTCGTAATCCATTCTTTTCAAAGAGGCATGTCACCATCATTTTTTTTTCACTCTAACGGGACCACTATTTCTAAGACCTATCCTCAAATAAAAATTTACGACAATGGAGAAAGAGAAAAAAGAGAAATAAAAGAATACAACCAAAAAATCGTCACAGCCATAACTATATGATTAATGCCCCGAACGGAAAAATTCTTTTTGGGATTTGAACAGCAACTAAAAATTCATGTAATTATGGCAGTGGGAAATCATTATCTTTGATTATTGTCGAGGAAATCATGATTTTATATTTAAAAACAACCGTACAGCAGCATTGAAACCCCACGAATGTTGCATGAGAAAACGTGAACGCCGACGCGGACCTCCGAGAAGAAAAGGGTTGGGTCTAGATTGGCTATATAAGCCTGCTCAGATGAAAAGACAATTTGTTGCTGCCCTACAAGACGCCACCAGGCGTGATGGCCACTGACTGCTTTGACGGTCAGCGGCTAAGGATCAAAGAAGAAGAAGAAGTTCTTCATAGAAATACTTTAAATTCAATTCAATGACAAAAAGAGTAGATAATTCATCCAAACAGATTATAGCCAACAATGACATCAAGGGAAGATAATTAACGTGATGGGAAACAATGGCAAAGAAAACCTATCTGCTGTTGCCCTAAGACGCCACTAGGCGTAATGGCCACTGACTGCTTTGACGGTCGGTGGCTAAGGACGGAAGAAGAAGAAGAAGATAATAGTTGCAATGACACTCAAGGGGAGACACGTATCTATCAAATGCAAGTAATACTAAGTCATAAAATGCATTTACAAAACCAAGAAGATCAGTTATACAAATGAATAACAATCATCTAAAATGATATATCTGAGAATTTCAAAAGCAGTTGACCATAAACTGAGAAAAGAATAAGCGGGTTTTAGAAAGAACAGAAGATGTGCATATCATATGTTCACCCTCAGGAACATTAAAGAGAATACATTAACTTTGTTGATTTTGAAAAGGCTTTCGACAGCATACGCAGGGACAGCCTATAGAAAATATTGAGGGCTTATGGAATTCCCAGCTGCATTGTTTCCATCATAAAAAGCCTCTATTCTAACTTTACATGCAGTGTTGGATTGAGCAATCTAACTTTCGAAGTGAAAACAGGAGTACGACAGGGATGCCTCTTATCAACAACGTTATTTTTGACAGCCATTGATTGGTGTCACGAAGTGGATTTAAGTTTAGAGTTTGTCAGAGTGTATAGACTAGACACTAGTATGAGAAATTCTGAGAAGATATATTTAGATGAGAATACAGTGAATGTGGAAAGATGAGACTATTGGCTTCGAGGGTGAGAACCGAGATTGACTCTCCCTCGCCACTCTTGACGTATTTAATAGCTATAGACTCACCAACTCTGACTACCAATAAAGGAGATAAGGTTTCGTTAAAGTCCACAGACACACTATACAGACAAGTGTATAAGTACAGTATAGTTATAGAGAAACTGATCCAGTGAAATTATATATATATATAATATATATATATATATATATATTATATTTTATTATATATATATAAATAGTATTATTATGTATATTTATATATAAAATATATATAAATATAATTATATATATATCTATTATATATAATTTAGTTTATTAAACAAACAATGTCGTAATTTTTACAAGATAGGGCTGAGATATTTATGGTCCCCGTCCGAGCGGAGGTGATAGTGATGACTATGCGAGAGTAAGGTGTTAAGAAATAGTTTTTTTACTCACGGATGTGATAGTGGGAAAGAGAAGCAACCATTCAACTGTGATAGAAATAATTGCTCCCTAATCCAGCCTATCTTTACGACTATAATAAAATCAGACCGCACTTTCTCTCCTTATAACAAATAATACAAGATACAACTGCACCCTATTACACGACAATTCTGATGACGGAACTACGCACAAAACGAGAAAATCAAACTATGGAAAACATATATGAGGCACGGGAGGTTGGACTAACTAAGGCCACGATAACTTGAGGATTATTTAAGTTTTTTATTATCACTAGAAAGAAATACACAACAACAAGCAAATACCTTACATAAAGCATGGTTTTACAGACAAATAAATTAACCCCAATAGGTACTTTCCCTCAGGTAAATGAAAAGCAAAGAAGATCCCAACAAAATTTAATTAAACACCGAAAAGTATCAAAATTTAACAAAAAGGTATGGGATAGTCTTAAGTATGGTAGAAAAGAACAAAGTTTCCTAATTAACTTCATCCGCGTAGATTACTTAAGGTTTTTAGTGAGAAAAGAACAGATTATGTAAGAAGGGGTAATGAAAAGAAAAATATGTTACTCTCTTTTCGGTTCAAATCATACCATATTATACTGAGGCCCCACACAAATTCGCTTACCCAATAGTTTTGTCA
>JAMPIV010014591.1:0-52818 GCA_024509875.1 Oreohelix idahoensis
CTTCACAACTAATTAATGACATCAACTGCAACACTCGTTAATTATTTTCGCTACCTGATCAAAATACGATTTCACAGGAAGCATTTTTACATGATATGAACACTTAATGCATCTTAATTATCTAATGTGTTTTGTTCACAAATTTTGGAATCTTATGAACAGGCGTGCCAAGCGGCCTTGTGAATTGATCCAAAACAACCTCTAGCAGAGGATGTAAAGCACGCAATTTTCAGCTCATGAATTTTTTTCCTCGCTCACTAATGTTCACACAACATGTGCTGGATGTACGAAATGATTTAGAAACTGGATTCATCCCAGATATTCTATAATTTTCCACTCAACTGCACACAAATCACGCTTGGAACAGGAATGCGCCAAGGGTAAAAGTAAAACGCCACTCTGCGCCCTCACAATGGCTCGAGAGTTAGAATGAGTGGTTAAGCCTCTCTGCTACTTATACTGCTAGCATAAACATACCTTTCAATGACCATCACTGTCAACTTTTGACCAAACACATTGTTTTTTTCTGCTAATCTGCTGCAGTTTATGTATTTTTCCAATACATGCTATTAAATGTCATACCACTTCAACACATGTCAATATTTCTCCATCTTTTATGCATGTTTTTTGGGTTTATTTATGTCAATATTCCAGTCAAAGGTCCCATTACGAAATAAATACAAGGGGGGGGGGGGGGGGGGGGGGGGGGGGGGGTATAAAAAAAAGTTCACTGCACGTAAATGCAAAACAAATGCGTCCTATAAAACTCATGCCCCGTTTGCAAGATATCTACCCAAGATCTTACCCTTCCTTTAGGCATGCCTTAACAGGACCTTTAAGAGAAAACTCAGTCCACCACAAATTCCTACGGAACATAATGGTCAGGGACTAGACTAATTCTGCAGATATCTAAACAACCAAAGTTAAAACTGTTCTATTGGGTCTGGCAGCAGCATGGGTTTGATGGGCTTGTTGCATTAGTCTGGTTGTGAACCGTGTCTCTCTTGTCACCTCAACCACTTCTTCACCTCAGCCCATTTCTAAGGTTTTGATCTGACTTTTTGTGAGTTGTAGCCATTGCCCATGTCGCACATCATACGTCAAGAACCAGATTACAAGTAATAACAATAAAGAAAACAAGACTAATTGACGAACTGGCACGGACAACGAGATTAAGACTATAGAACATGAATAATATGTGACAACACTGCTATACAGGTGGATTCCCCTGAAAACTGAAAGAATTAAAGGGGGTGTAGGTTGTAATTGTGGCTAGAAAACAAAAAGAATAGCATCAAAGGATGGAGCTTTGTCTTGGAGAACATTATGGTGGCAATTACATGCGCCTCACCTCGGAGATGAAAAACCCAAAAACCCCGTAAACAAGACCCCGCAACAACTTGTACAAACGAATGAAAAACACATATCAAAAAGAGTTAATACATGCACACATAATCTTCAGTTACAATGGGCCTTGGCCTTAATAAATCAGGCCTTTTAAAAGCAGGGAACCACATTACATTAAAACCCAAAACAAATTAAATGTCTGAGTATTAATTTTTACACTGTAACAAAATGTTGGGCGAATAATGTCCATTAATTTAGTCGTTTTTACTGCGCTCTGGATTTTATCACACTAACAGACCATGAGTAAAATCCTATGGGTCGATAGTACAATTATAAAATATACTTCGAGACACGGTAATAAGTTAAATGGGTTAAGAAATCCAAACCTAACTCTGACCCCAAATCCTTAAATCGTAACCCTAAAAGTTCCGTTCGCAACGTACATGGATGTGATAATTCCGAACAAGACGTTTCCAAACCCACTGTTCTCACAATTAATTTTACTTCTTCGCTGTTATTATTATTATTTCAAAGAGAAAAAAAAAATTGAACTAAACAATATTGGTATGTCGCGCGGAGTTTTTTCTAAGGCGGTTTTGGATTATTTCAATATTTGATGATGTAATTTAATTAAAAAAAATAAAAAACCCTCTCCAACTGCCTTAGTCAGAGGCCACTGGGATTCCATTTCTGTTGTGTGTTGTTGATAATCTCATTACCCCAGTCTATTGCTAGTAAGAGAAAAATGGAGACACTGAGGCATCCCTGTCGCCTCTGTTCTTATCCTAAACGGTTCTGTAAGCTGTCCTTCATGAAGAACTCTGCATGTCATGTCTTCATATGTTTTCTTTATTAAATTAATGATCTTCAGGGGAACTCCATAATGCCTCATCAATTTCCAAAGTGCTTCTCTGTCTACACTGTCAAATGCCTTTTCGTAGTCCACAAATCCGATGTATAGTGGTGAATGCTCATCCAGACTTTGTTCAACTATTATTACACTGGCTAACAAAAAAATATTTTTTTTTTTCTTTCTCTAACATTTCTATGTTTTTCTGGTCAATTTTAATGCGCTGTTTTTAAATCTGCAAACCGTTTTTCTCTATCAGGAAGATCTCTAGAAATACGCAATTGAAGTTTTTTAACAACGCATACAGTATTACAACATCATTTGTACAAGAAGTATAACAGTTATGCAGGCTTGAATTTCTTTGCAGTCGACTTTCGTCGGTGAATGGCATGTGGTACATCGCGATGAAGCATCCAACAATAATCGGCAAGCATGGTCACACTCCACCGTCCTTGATAACGTGACTCCATTACGGCGCTATCTTGATGGAATCGTTCTCCATGTTCATCGCTGACTTCGCCAAGGTTGTCAGGGAAAAAGTCAAGATGCGAATCGAGCAAATGGATTTTGAGGGACATGTTACAGCCCATAATTCTGTATGCATCTATGCACTGCTTAACAATATGCACATAGTCGACAGATTTGTGATTTCCCAGAAAGTTCTCGACGATCGATTTGAATGCCATCCATGCGCGAAGTTCACTACCATGTAACAAGTTCTCGAATTGTTTGTCTGCAATAACTTTCCTAATCTGAGGTCCTACAAAGATACCTTCCTTTATCTTTGCATCGCAACAAAAATTTAGTATTAACCCAAAAGTTCTGCCATGGCCCAAGTTGATTTGGTGAGAGCGAGATCACGTATTAGATCTGAAAGTTCTGAATGGTTAATTAAGTGAACACCATCATTCACCGGTATATAATCCGAGTTAGAATTAGTTTCTAAAGCAGGTAAACTATCACTTTCTGATGGTTCATTTACGTCCAACGGATATTGTTCTGGTGGAACTGGGATCGGACACGTGATTGGATCATGAGGCACTGGTTTCGAAACCGATTCAATATTTGGATAAACCACAGACTTTCTAGTTTTAAAAGTGAAACCATAGATATTTGTCAAGCAGAAGTAACAATCAGTAGCGTGATTTGTCGGTTTCACGCCATATATACTGGCACTCCCAAAAGGCATCGACTTATGCTTCGGCGATTTTTCGTAACCAACCTGCCAATGTATTTGCACAAGTCGAACAAACTGCATTTGGCTTCCAAGATTTATTTGCATCATCAACTTTCGAATCGAAATAAAGTTCATGCTTTCTTTAGTAATGGTGTAAAGTTTTTCTGGTGAACACGATCGGCAAAATATCCGCACACGTAACAGAACAGATCAGCCGAATTTCTACAACTTCTAGAAGCCATATTTCATCGTTCCCGCGGGGGGGGGGGGGCGGGGGGCACTCAGAATTATTTCAAAATATAGTAACTATTTTGAAAAATAACGTAACATGTATGCATCTTTTAGCTAATAAAAAGTAAATTATGCATAATAGTTATATAGCAGTAAAAATAAAAACGGTTATATAATTCACAAATATCTTTTGCATTCAAATTTTTGCAAGAAACTGACCTAAGAACCCTTAGTTCTTATATAAAAAAGAAAAATAGTTGTTTGTCAGTGTTTATCCAAAGTGGCTGGTCGGGTCGGGTGTGGGGGGAGAGGGGGGGGGGGGGGGGGGCTGTTAAATACAAGACCAACAAAAGGGAAAACACAATCAAACACACAGCCACACATACAAAACAAAGCAAAGAACCAACCTAGAGAAACAAACCCACCCCCAACTACCTACCCCCCCCCACCCCCCCCCCCCCATAATTTCCACCCCCCCCCCCCCCCCCCCTCCCCCCCCCCCCCCCCCCCCCCCCCCCCCCCCACCCCCCCCCCCCCTCCCACCCCCCACCCTCCCCCCCCCCCTCCACACCCCCACCCCCCCACCCCCCCCCCCCCTCCCCCTCCCCCTCCCCCCCCCCCCCCCCCCCCCCCCCCCCCACGTGACCCCAACCCCCCCCCCAGTACCCCCCCACATAGCCACCCACCCAACATACCGCCCCAAATACCAAAACCCCCCCCTCCCCCCCCCCCCACCCCCCAACCCACCCCTCCCCACCCCCCCTAAACCAAATACAAAAACCACTGTCGCACAACCATCTGGACCGTCACCCCACACACCCCCCCCCCCCCCCCCCAGGTGGTTGACTATAACACGCCCCGACCCCAACCCCCCCCAAGTATGCCCGAAAGGACATCCCCCCCCCCCCCCCCCCCCCCTATCCAAAACAAACCTCCCCTGGGGTCTACCCCACCCCCACCCAGTAGTACCCCCCCCCCCCCCCCGATTCCCTATGACCCCCCCCCCCATCCCAGGGGACATACCATAGACACTATTCCCCCCAACCCCCCCCAGGGAAACACAAACACCCCCCACCACCGAAATTTAAGACCAACATACCCTAAAAGGAACACCCCCCTCCCCCCCTCCCCCCCCCCCCCCCCCCCCACGGGACACCCCCTCACGAACCACCCATAAAATTTACCCCCCCCACCTCCCCCACCCCCCCCCCCCCCACCCCCCCACCCCCCATAGTTTAAAAACCCCCCCCGACCCACACCCCCCCCCCTAAACCACCAGACAAAAGCGCCCCCCCCAACAGACAAAAAGAAATCCCCCCCCCCCCCGTAAAAAAACCCCATCCAACATTCCCCCCCCCCCCCCTCCCGTAAACCCCCTTTTCCCCCAACCCCTCGCCACCCTCCAACCCATGTCCCCCCCCCCCCCCCCACCCCGACCAAACATAATCTACCAGGGGGACCCAAAGACCAAAACAAACGTACCAAACCCAATTCCAGACACAAAAACAACCCAACATGTCCCCAAACCACGCCATACGGACACACTCCCTAACCAAAAAAACGGGGGGGGCGGGGGCACCCCCATCACAAAAACCCACACACAAAAGGAAACGGGGTTAGTATATACGCTAAACAACCAACAACAACTATTACCAGCAACAAAACGCCCAAAGGGATACCATAAAACCCATGACACCCACCACAAGGGGGGGGGCCCAACGCACCAGCCACCTAGAACGGTGGGGCCAAAAGTAAAAAAACAACCCTTACATGATCCTCCTCATAATTTGTTGACTCATCTCTCAAGGATAATTGTAAATTTTTTCCCTTCTGATAGGCACCAACTATTATTTTGTGCACTCAGTAACTTTCCCATTCATAGGCAACTTAACCAGATATCCTTCCCTTCCATTCTGCATGGTATCCTCTTCCTTTTCCCAGACTTTACCAAGTAATTTATTATAACATCTCTGTAGCCGTTTTATGTCGATATCTGCTTTGATGGCCTCTGCTGGAATGCCATCAGGGTCCAGACGCTTTTTTCCATCTTCTTAGAAGCTTTTATGGCTTTCTTTATTTCTTCCTTCATATGGTCATTTCAACCGTTAATTTGTAGCTCTGCTTCTGCTGGCTGGATGTCCGGGGGGGGGGGGGGGGCGGGGGGGGGAGGGGGGGGGGGGGGGGGAGAGGGGGGGGGAGGGGGGGAGAAAAGGGGGGGGTTTGTGGAGCTGATCTATTGAGAGGGAGGTCCTCAAAATATTTCTGGTCCACCTCTTCATTTGCTCTATGTATATATGGCTTGAAGCAGTTTTCCATTCTTGTCTTTTATGAGACGAACTAGTTTTGCTTTGTATTTTTCCACTATTACAGCTTCTTCCTTTGTAGCTTTGATGCATACTGTTCTCTATCATATTTTTTCTTTGGCTGCAGCATCTTCTGCCTATCGTTGCCAACAATCCCTCAATATAATTTAAATTCCTCTTGTCTCTTTTGATACTTTTCTTTTACCTTCTTAGTATTGACTTCCTGTGATACACTTCTTAGAGCCTTGGCTTTGAGGAACTTCTGGTTTTGCGTGATGTGATTAAATAAAACATCACAAAAAAAAATCCGCTTTCTTGTCTTTTTTCTGTCTTTAATCTTATTGGATGTTTTCCTGTATGTTTAACCATGCTTTTTTTCGTTTTGTCGTATTCCATTTTTTCCCATTAATTACTTTCTTTTTCGTTCACATGTAACATTCCATACAGTTTTAGATTTTGCTGCCGTGTAGTGGATTTGAATGGTAATTGTATGGGTTGATGTTACCCTAGTGTGATGCATGAGGTCAGGCTGTGAAGGCTCCCTGAGTTAATAAATGTAGCTCGTGAATTTACAGAAGGCCCTTCTTGCTACCACTTACACCTCAGAAACAATAATATCTTTTTTACTAATGAATGCCCCCCAACCCCCCCCAATCCCCCCCCCCCCCCCCCCCCCACCCCCCCCCCCCCACAACAACCCCACCCCCCCCCCCCAAAAAAACAGAAATTTAATAAAGTTCTAATAATATATTAATAAAAATCAATTAATAACACATACTGAACTATAACTCAAGGCTGGTTTAAAATTATGATAGTCAAAAAATTATTCTATACCTAAACAAATAGACATGGCCCGCCCTTGAAGACAAAATTAACCTCCCCACATAATGAATTGGTTTATGAAACTTAGTGAAATGACATTCCCAGTGCACATCCATCCACTAGGTTAAACCACCCAATCCTCTGATATAAGACCCATGATCATACCTACTAAGCCGCCTCGACTACATGGATCTGTGTCGTAATCTGTTCACATAAACTTACAGGTCTAGCTGCCAAAGGATGAACCTTATCTTCTCCCCTCAACCATTCATATGCATGTAATTAAGGCGTTCAATCGACGCCGACTCCCTGTACAAATGACCTTGACCAAACAGCTGTTCCAATTATACACTTCAAATCGCGGAGGCTTTATACCACGAATTATTTCTTGCCCCTCAACATTTTATTATGCGCTCACCGTGTATTCTTGACTGAGCTAGTTCTGGTGCTGGGAATGCTGGGTTGCCCGCCATACCTCTCCGATGCGTTTGGGAGGCAATATAATTGGACTGGCTGCAATAATACTAGACCTGCACTGGTCCTAAACTTCACTTGTATTCATATTGTCCTCACAATTAATAGCAGCATCTAACATCATTTTTGACACCGGACTGCTTTGGTGCCCAAAACAGAAGAAACTCACACTTCTTGCAACAAAAGTATTGGGTCATGTGTCAGAGAAACTCTATCCAGGTCCTATGAGCCCACTTCTACCACAACAAAAACACGATACCACAACTAACACCACATAGACGGTACCATGGTTCAGAATCTCTCTGACCATACAGCACATTACCAAGTTTAGGTTTCACATAGTCCTTGTAAGTTACCCAAGACTAACATATTCTGAAATATGTTCATTAGCTTCCTGCTATTGAATAAGATAGGTGATATGTTCCACTGATCTCAACACTTGATCCCGCCCTTCATAAATCCTTGCTGTGGCGTTTATGTATTTTGTTTGTCTCTAGACCCTGAACTAGGGGCTGGGGATCTTGTAGAGCGAATCCCTTACTTGTTGTGTGTAGGGATAGATTTTGATATGGCAGTATCAATCTTCACTCGAAAACATTAAATACAATATTAAATATATACAAAGAAATCGCTTTCAGTTCTTACCTAGAATTTTGGAAATAGAGAACACAGTTATATTCTAGCAAAACTCAGCTGAGTGCTGCTGGCTCTAGTATGGCGTCCGCGCCCCATAACCTCCCTAAATATGCAAATTAGCTTCTACTGGGAATTACAACCACTGAAGGAATTTACTGTGTCTACTACTGGGACAATTTATGTTGAATGGCAACAAATTTGCGCGTCTGTGCGCCCGATCAATATGTTTAATCTGTGGCTCAAATCACTCGAGACTTTTTTCCACCTTTCCGCAAAAATTTCAAACTCAGTCCTTCCTACAAAAGTCAATTCCAGGGTGAGTCATACCTCAGTCCAGTATGTATTATTGTCTGTTGGTCCGTCTGTCTCTGACTTTGCGTTTTTATTTTTCAATGTAAAGACAAAAAACACGCTTGGTTAGTGACATGCGATCTTCCTACATACGAATCGCGGTCTCTTAGAGTTATACTTTTAGCCACAATTTTCCACTCATTTTCCCCTCTCTTTCATTCCACACTAGATTTTTAGCACATTGAGTCTCAAGGCCGCAATTTTTGAAAATTAGTGACAGTGTTTTTTTTTAAACAGTGCAGTCGCTCGTCTGTTATCAGAACAACACAGTCTTATTGTCAATAATCATTCCATTAGTATCTATCCGTACCTTTATAAATTAAAGCATATTATTATTTCTCTTGCTGCACTGAGGGGCTCATCCGGGCCCACTTAGTTGTTTATATAAGCCTACCATTATTTATGTAAGTAAAAAGTTACTTTTCCAATGTTGAGTGTGTTTTTTTTTTTGAAATATGTTCGAGCATCCTTCTGTAATGTGTTTGCCGCTGAATTCAAATAAAAGGACTCAGTATCGTAAAAGCGTCCAAGAAATGACTGTTGCGTATAATAGCTAAGGTCCCTTATGTCCATTTCTTTACATTGTGTCAACTTGTGGACGTGAATTTTTTTTTTTTCCTTTCCCCATCAATTGCGTCTTTTTAGCCTTGCTAGTTTCAAGCACGTGTTCAGTCATATTTTTTCTTTTTGATCTCCGTTCCCTCCCGTCTCCAAGGGTAAACATTTTGTCTTCACGTCTAACAAGTTAGTTTCCATGGCGGGTAGTGAACCGCGGCATGGGCGATCATGTCTTCTAGTAGCTTACGCATTATTTTTATCCCTACATTTTATCTTTGGAGATATTTTAACGTTGTATCACGGTTAAATTTTTTATCCACACTTCTGTTTAAGCACATATATGATTCAATCTGATTTTCTGTTTCTATATGGTCTGGTGATATCCATGTTGCCCTTGGTGTATCTCTTATGTGGGAAACATGCTTCCCTCCTATAGCCAGTTGATTTGAAGCACAGAAGGTTTGAGAATAGTTCCAACATTTTCATTCATTATTCCTAGCCCCATGTTTTTCCACCATGACTACTTTCTTCAAATCCGGTGTTGACTGTACCTATCTTTGCATGTGCATAATTCATGCCACACCATCAAAAAATTGTGATGTCTCTTTTCTTTTTTACATTTAACCCATAATTTCCTGTAGTCTAAGTATAAAATGCTTCTTTTCACATGAGACTCTTCTTTGTCATTGGAAGTTTGGTGCATAACATTGGATGACATTTACATTAATTTTTCTTTTTAGCTGTTTTAAAAAAAGTTAGCTGTTATTATTCTGGGTCCAACAGCTTCCCATTCAATGAGTGCTTTCTGTGCTTCTTTAGATAACATAAGAGCTACCCCTTCACTGTGGTGTGAACTTTCGTCTTCGTGTCCTGAGGACAGCACGCCAATTCACTGTAATGATTAGTTTCTTCTTTGTCTACCCCCCCTTCCACTTTGTTTCACACATTTCCCAGAAAAACCTCGATTTTGTATTCCCCCATTTCTGCTTCTACTCGTGCCACTTTCCCTTGTTCGCTTAATGTCCGATCTTTCCAGGTGCCAAATCTGGAAGTTCTCCTAGAAGAAAGAAGGTTAGTCAGCAACACAGACTTCTTTTTCCTTCTTTCGGCTTCCCCATCTCCGTGTTGCATCATACGCCCTCTTCCTGCGAGAGGACCTTTCACCTTCCCCTAGTCTTGGATGGTTTGTGTTTTATTTCCTTTAGATTGACTATGTCCAAATTTTTTGTTGAAGTTTTATTGTGGTTAAAAGTTTTTTTTACAGGATTGGGATAACCCAGCCCCATGGCCCAAATATGCATGCCCAACCCTCCCTAGATCACTTTTCTACTTTCTCTTCTCAACTTTCTCTATTCTACGACATAACAAGGACGGGAAAAAAAACCCAGTGTTACTATTTACTTAACCCTACTTGTACTGTGGATTTAACACATGGCAATCGATATCTTCTGGCTCGTTGACCACAGCACACAATAGCTGACATTAAATAACCAATAACACTGGGAACAGGTACTGACCCTTTTAATGAAAAGTGGACACACACAAAGCCCACACACGGCTATCAATACGCATGAAAAAGCAGTACACAATGCAATAAAGAATGTCCAAATAACTTGCAAAACACCGTAGCTCAATATAATAGCACAACTGATTACTGACCTAATCTAATGGTAACTACACCCACTGACTATTGCTCCCAGTAAAGCAATACATAATTGCAAGATTCTACGTAAATACAATCCAGGAAAAACCACTAGACATCACAACCACATTCTAGTAATCTGCCAATAATCCTGAACACCTGAAACAATCTGCAAGCACTTAACATAAGTGGCATTCATGTAATCCCCAGCAAAAACTGCTAACAAAGGCACCAAGCGTCCGAACAGGACGGCGGACATCTCGTAGAATGATTTGCGCCAAAAGTTTCATAGCGACTTCCGTTTTGGCCCAACCGGTTTTTAAATTAGTATCAGGGTCAACACTCTACAGCGTGACCAACTCACAATTTCGGCGAATGTCTATACCGTGACACTATACAATGTTGATCCGTATCCGAATAAAAGTAAGACTCACCAGGTGGTGTGCTTCATTTTTCTATGTGTAATACAGGGCACACCCGTGTGTTACTGGGGCCTGAAAAGGAGCAAAGAATAGTAGCACTGTACCCTACCATGCATGTTGTAAAAAGCGATTAAGGAGGGTGGGAATGGGGATTGTTACCCCATCCCATTAAAAAAAAACTTCTAACTACAAAAACTTCAACAAACATGGTTAAGTCAAATACAGAATATAAATCAACGCAGACACCCAAGACAGAAGAAGGTCCCCTGGAAAAGCGGTGTATGAAGCAAGCCTTTTTCTTCTCTCTTATTTTCTATTTAACTTCCTCTGTCCACCAAGGTGTCCCCTTTCTCTTGTTCCCAAGTCAGACTTCACTACATGCTTCTGCAGCAGCTATCTTTATTGTGTCCTTGAATTTAAGCTAGAGGGTTTCCAACTCATCAGGTTGATCTTCTGTGTTGCTCACCGCTGTAGCAATAAGCCCCTGATATCTGGTCTTAATTTCTAGCTCTCTTAGCTTGTAGGTCTTAATGCTCACTTCTCCTGTTCGTTTACTTAGTTTCTTGTGTGATGTTAGGCAGTTGCTAGGCTGAGCAAGTCTTTCAGTTGTTCTTTTGATGGTTAGCAGGTAGTGATCCCTTCCAATCTCTGGCCCCCTCCAGAGTCTAGATTCCCGGACATACTTGAATAAGCTCCTCCTAACTATGGCATAGTTAATCACTGACTTCTCATTCTTTGTTGGTTCACATCTAGTGTAGACATGTATGCGCTTATGGGGGAACTTTTTGTTTGTAGTGATCACATTCTGTTCTCTGCAGAATCTAAAGAGTTGCTTTCCATTGTCATTAAGAGTATCTTCTCCATATCTTCCAATAATTTCACTACATCTAGCATGGTCATTTCCAACTATGGCATTGACATCTACGAGCATTATAATTTTATCTAGGCAGTCAACCACTGTCCTTTGAAGGAGCTCAAATAATTCCTCCTTGACCTCTGCTTTCTCATCCTCATATGGCCCGTACACTATGATGAGGTTGACTATAGTTTCTCCTTTTAGTTTTACAACCATAATGCGCTCCAAGACAAAGGTCCATCCCTTGATATTAGCTTTTTGATTTTTTGCCACAATGCAACCGACACCCCCTTTAGCTCTTTCAGGTGTGGGTACACCATTGTAGAGCAGCATGTCACTATCGAGATCCATGACTCCTTGTCCCTTTTTCTTCATTTCCGTTACAGCCAGGATGTCTAGTTTGTCATTATTTACAACGTCACATTTCTTTATTTTAAATAGCAGTTTAAATTATTTTAAAAAAACACTGATGCTTTATGCGAAAATTTAAAAAAAAATATTTTATTGTAGTGTTTAAGTTATTATTACTGTTTATTTCGAATTTGATTACATTTTAAGAAGGATTTTCTGTTTATTTAGCATATATTACATAGTTTTTCAAAGACTAAGGACTTCATAACTGACACAGGCTGCAGCATGTTATAAACGAAAAGGATCTTTACCTCATTGCTGGACCAAATGGTCTTCTATAATTGGACATGTGCCAATCTTAAACAGGTGCGCCTCGACAAAATAATGCAACATTTAAGTTTTATGTTTGGTACTTAAACAAAAAATAAACTAGCTCAAAGCTAAACAATACACCAAAAGGAAAGATCTTCTTTATTTAGACATGTGTCCTAATTTAACAGGAACTATCCATATGTATCGGATCAATGGGTCGTGTCTCACCGAAAAGAGAAACTTCTATTTTAAAAAATGCAGCTCAAGACAATCACTGTCTTTTATATTTGAAGTATGTATGAAAGAAAATAATAATCATGTTTTTTTTTACAAGCATAAATGTTTGAATAGAACATACTCCGAAAAACAGTAGTGAGAATGTTAAACAAGGACTATTCTTTCTTGGTGCGCCAGGTCAGAAATAGAAAATGTGTCTTATTAATTTGCTTCTTGCTAAAACTCAGAAGCAGAATAAAATTGCTTTTGCGATTCCATCATAAGAAATAAGAGTATTTTGGGAAAACTCGGAAGCAAAAAAAAAAAAATCACTATTCCGGTGGAACCATAAGGAATAACAGTATTTTGTGCGGCTTGCATTTGCAATTACTGTAAACAAGGCACAAGAATAGTCACTTAAAGCGGTAGTCATTAACTTAAATGACAATTCATTTTCATTCAAATATCAAATGTTTATAGTTTGATTTTGACATTTCATAAGTTTCCTAAACAGTTACTAGGAAAAAGTGGACAACGATGGGTACTTACAGCAAGTTTTATATTTTTTTTATTAAATCACCCACTAAATGATCGTATATCCACCAAAGAAAAATCAGAATGTTTTTAAATTAAAGAAAGGAAATTAAAACTTGAAAGAGAAAGAACTGAAGAATAATTTGTCTAGAAGCTCTGATCAGGTTAAGATGCAAATTTGCCTTGCTTTTGTGATTTTGTTCCCCCTAGTTTCATAATTCTTTTCATATTATTATTAAAATTTACATTTTTTAGGCAGATTCTACAATTGTTAGTGAAATCAAGTAATATGTAATGATATCCACTGTGTTTTATTTTTTGTTGTTGTTGTTCCTTATAAGCATCTGTAAATAATAAAGTATGCTCATTATGACATAATCGTTAAAATAATCAGTAACGTGTGCTGACTGCCATCAGCATTAGCAAAAACATGATGAATGAACGACACATCACACGGACTCTGCAAATCCACCATCAATCGAAAAACAGTCTGTGTGATTTCATTGGTTGATTTTTTTTAATTCACATGGCCTAACATCTCGCAGAATCTTACGATGCAATTATCCGCTAAGACGATCGATTTATATACATACTTAATAATTACGTGAAAAAAACTGTACATAAGTTATGTACGAGCATACTCATCTCAAAATGCAAAAATCTTGTACAGATTACAGGTAAATCCCAAAGCATGTGGCATGTATGATGGTGCTACAGGTAAAAGAGGGAGAAACCATAGTCAACCTTGTCATTGTTTGAACCTCCAGTTTTAAAGTAGCTTTTAGTCACAATTGATATGTTACTCCAAGTTGCTTTTTAAAAACTAACATTGTACTACAATTACAAAAGACATGAGAGTCTGAAAAACTGCAAAAAGTAATTTCACATTTTAATATGTCCTCTTTGTTAGCAATGACATAAACAGTATTGATAAACTGTACACAGTTTATACATTAATATAAAATAGATATATTTAAAAAAATGCACATTGCTCAGATTTTGTAGAAGCATGCTTCAAAACGGAATTATCAAAGCATAAATTGACAAGTAATTAATCATGGTAAATTTATATTACTTGTACTATACAGAGCTCATGAACATAAATTGATACTGGGCATTTTTTTAAAAGTAACACTGTTGATGCTGTACATTGTAAATAAAAATGTGGAAATACTATGTTAATACAACATAATGTTATAATTTATAATATGTATCAGAGACATGACTATTAACATTCACAATATTATTATACAAACAAACACTCGTACAACTGGATCAGTCACTGTCTAACAGCATGAGTGCAGGTGAATGGACAGATTAGCAGACAGACAACAATGGAGCAGGGAGTCCAACAATGTGGGTTCCTCTTCCCTACACTCTTCCTTATTTAAACAAATGACTTTACAGATACAGAAAACATTCACAAGAATGTCCACAGTTCCCTCTATGCTGATGATCTAGCCATGTAAACATCAGAAGAATACATCACCACAGCAAGAGTGTGCATGCAGGATTCACTGCAAGCCCTTGAAAGTTGGTCCAGAAAGTGGCTGATAAAAATCAATAAAAAACAACAACACATAGACTACTATATTTACCTTGTCAAACATACTACAGCAAGCAAAACTACAACTAAAATGGGCAGGCAATACGAGAATAAGAAATACCAATGTACTCAAGTATCACATTAAACCACCACATGACATGGAACACACAGATAACAAAAACACAGCTAAGGGAAAAACTGTGTATGTATAACAATGAATTCCTTTTCAGACTTTGTTCAACTATTATTCTCAATGTGGCTATCTGGCCTGTACAGGATCTGTTTTGTCAACAACGTGCTTGTTCATCTCTCAGTTGATTGTCTGATACTTTTGAAGGATTGTTGTTGTTGATTAGAATGAATGTCCTTGCACTCCGGTCAAACCTGTGCTCAGTCTTCCCTCAGCAAATGTCAAAGTGTATGAATGTTAATTGTTCCTGTTGTACGCTGGACATATACACACCAGATGCATCCCCTCATTCATTCATCCCTGCTGGTCTTACAGTCAATGCCAAATTCCAGCAGTCTTAACCTTGATGATTCATCAATTGCAGTGTCATTCTCTAACAGATGATCATTGATTGCCCTCAGTATCTCGCCCTTCTCCATATCCTATGTGACGTCTATGAGCACTCTTGAAGCTAGTCGGTCCGCTCTTTCATTGCTGCGTAATCCTGCATGACCAGGACAGCAGATCCACACCAATTCCTGAAGACTCGAGGTTCTATGAAGGTTTTCCATTCATGCCAAAGCCATTAACTTTGAATATTCTGAAGCATTGATTTTGAGTATCTCTCAAGGATAATTCCGTTGAATACTTTTTCCAGTGCTGATAGTAACATTATTTCTCTATAATTTATGCACTCTTGTAAATTTCCCTCTTAGGCACCTTGACCAAATAACTGTCATTTTATTCTGCCAATATTTATTTTCTTTCCCAGAATATGTCAAGTAGTTTGTATAATATATATATATAAGTATGGTATATAATTATAAACCAATAAAACGGTATTGAATCAGTTCTACAGATTAACAGTTCAACAAACGAATGAACGAACAAACTTTATTTTCGAAGGGTTCACATGAAACAAGGGACGTTTCGGGTTTTACCCTTCATCAGCAACAGTTACAAACAGGTGACAAGGACAAGAATTACAAATAGGTACTAAAAAACATACAATGATGAGAAAAATACACCAAATGAGCGATACAAGCAGATGGAAAAAGTAAACAACCACAGTGATGAGCAAAAAAAGACCAAAAATAATGCAAGAAAATCATAAAACCTGAAAGAAATACCGAAACAAGAAAGTAAATAATCAACGAAATGAAAAAAAGAGAATGAACAAAACTTTGGAACAAGTAAAAGGTCACTTAGCTAGATCCGTAGATGCTTGGAATAGAACACTGAGGTAGCTTGTCCAAGAAATCGTCTAAGGAAGTGACGTATAAGATAGCGACAATTTAAAAAGATACAAAAGGATACAAAATGAACCAAAACAAAAATATAAGAAGATAGATCGAAAAAAACGACGAATAAAGAAGAATGAAAAAGAGAGAAAAGCCACCAGAATTTATGCAAAATGATGCTTGACATTCTGCCATCACCGGTGTCAATACCTTGTTGAGGTATGGCGGCTTGCCTACCCTGATTACCCCCAGAGCTATGCCAGCGGGAGTTTTACTCCTGGAAGGTTCTACCAAGCTGGACAGGTTTGCGCGGGCAGGGATCAGACGAAAGCAGACACCCTGGTCCTCCAGGTTAAGGGTTTTAGCATAGGGCTGACACCCCTGTCTATGTAAACAAAATTGAAGTTACGGAAACAACAACGAATAAACAAACTTTGCTGCGGAACGGACACCTGGAGTCTGAGGCTCGTATGACTGTCAATGGTGAAAGCCGAAAGGAAGCCACTGACATGAGAACAGACATCCTGACCGCAAAACATGATACAAGAATAGGATTTTGGAATGTCAGAACAATGAATGAGATGGGTAAACTAAAACAGGTCACGGCGGAAATGAGAAACTACAGGTTACACATTCTAGGGATAAGCGAGAGCAGATAGACAGGGGCAGGAAAAGTTAAAACAGCAACAGGAGAAACAGTACCTTACTCTGGAAGAGAGGATGGGCAGCACAATGAAGGCGTAGCCAATATTTTACAGAAAGGAATAGAAAGGACATTACTGGAATGGAAACCCATCAACAACAGACTGATAAGATTAAGATTTAGAGGGAGATTCACCAATACTACAATAATACAATGCTATGCACCAAGGAATGACAGCAATGAAGAGGTCAAGGATGAATTCTATCAACAACTGCAGAAAGAAATGGAAGATACACCTAGATATGATCTTATTATAGTAATGGGAGACCTCAATGCGAAAGTTGGTACACACAATACATATAATGAAAGAGTAATGGGGAAATGCGGCAGTGGAACAGCAAACGAAAATGGGGATAAATTAATAAGTTTCTTTATTATTAAGAACCTGGTCATTGGAGGAACACTTTTCCCACATAAAGAAATTCACAAATTAACATGGGAATCACCAAATGGTCAGGACAGAAACCAGAAAGACCACATCATGGTTAATGGTAGATGGAGACATGCATTACAAGATGTGAAGGTAAGAAGAGGTGCAGATGTGGGAACTGATCACCATTTAGTAGTAGCAAAACTGAAAGTAAACCTAAGAAGGGCTGGACCAACTGTAACTACACAGAAAAGGTTTGACATCAGCAAATTGAAGGACCCCCTTACCATTAAAGCTTTTGCGGCTGACATAAAGAAACGATATCAACTTGCCAAAAGTCAGGAAAAGACTTTGACTGATGATATAGACCAGAAATTGAATACCATTTCAACAATATATAAGGAAAACAGCAAATCATGCTTGGATTGGCAGGAAAGGAAGATGCAAGACTGGAATAACACCAGAAACATTAAACACCATAACACTGAGAAAGGAAATGAAAAGTAATAAAACAGAAGCGAAGTCCCCCAGGTTAAAGCAACTATATAGCAAACAGTACAGTCAGCTGGACAAGGAAGTTAAACGCCAAACCCGAGCCAACAAAAGGAATTTCCTAGACAATCTTGCAAGACAGGCAGAAGAGGCAGCACTGAGAAATGAACAAAGCACAGTATACAAAATAACTAAATTCATCAGCGGAAAACGAGGTGCAAACAATATTACATTAGTAAGAGATAAGGAAGGAAATCTCATCACGACAGCAGAGGGACAGGAAACAAGATAGGCAGAGCACTTCAGAGAAACTCTGAACAAGGAACCACCAGAGACACAATTGAATGTTCCTGAGGCTGAAAACGATCTAGATGTAAATACAGACATTCCATGAAAAGAAGAAATCATCATAGCAATCAAAGGGTTAAAGAACAGAAAAGCTCCTGGCCATGATAATTTAAATGCAGAGCTATTTAAGACAGACACTGAGCTAGCAGCAGAACTATTAGAACCACTATTTGCACAAGTCTGGAAAACGGGGACAACACCATCAGAGTGGAACAAAGGAATAATTGTCAAATTGCCCAAGAAGGGAGATCTTGCAGACTGCAATAATTGGAGAGGAATCACTCTTCTCTCAGTTCTCAGCAAAATACTAGGCAGGATAATTATACAGAGAATTTCAAAAGCAGTAAACCACAAACTGTGGTAAAAACAAGCAGGATTTAGAAAGAACAGAAGATGTGTAGATCATATATTCATTCTAAACATATTGAGAAGTGCTCAGAATGGCAAAGACAGCTGTACATTAATTTCATTGATTTTGAAAAGGCTTTTGACAGCATAAATAAGGACAGTTTATGGAAAATACTGAGGGCTTATGGAATTCCAAGCTGCATAGTGTCAATCATAAAAAGCCTTTATGCCAACTTTACGTGTAGTGTTGGGCAGAGCAGCCTAACCTTTGAGGTGAAGACAGGAGTACGACAGGGATGCCCCTTATCAACCACTCTATTTTTAACAGTCATAGACTGGGTGATGTGACAGACAACAGAGAGCAGTCCAAGAGGAATAAGATGGACTACATTTTCTACATTAGAAGATCTAGAATATGCAGATGACATTGCACTACTAGCACATTCACATCAACACATCCAGGAAAAAACAGATAGACTTAATAAGTTTAGCCAGCAAGTGGGCTTGAACATCAATTTAAGGAAGTCAGAGGTCATGACGCTCAATGTGAGCAACCCTTAGCCCATATCAGTAAGGAATCAGCAACTGGTACAGACAGTCACCTTCACAAACCTAGGATGCATAGTAACACCAGACGGCGGGGCAGGCATAGACATCAACATCAGAATGAATAAGGCAAGAACAGCCTTTTTTAGCCTAAACAACATCTGGAAGTCCTCTCAATACAGCACAAGCACAAAATTAAGATTATATCAGAGCTGTGTGCTTTCTGTGCTTCTCTATGGTGCGGAATGCTGGAGAGTTACAGAGAAGGAAATGTCGAAATTGACCTCTTTCCACACATTATGTCTAAGAAAAATTCACCAAATCTTTTGGCCGAATACCATCAAAAACCGGGATCTGCTTACTCGGAGCAAGTAAGTGGACATGCACACCATCATAGCTGGCAGACGCTGGAGCTGGGTTGGCCATGTCCTCAGAAGAGACCCCGTTGCCATCACAAGAACAGCTATGCTTTGGACCCCTGAAGGAAAATGAAAAAGAGGCCGACCAAAAACAACCTGGCAGAGGACTGTGGAGGCTGAACCAGAGTTGAGGCACTGTACGAAGGATGGCCACCGACCAAGCAAAGTGGAATCAATTTGTTGTTGCTCTGCAAGACGCCACTGACTGCTTTGACGGTCGGCGGCTAAGGATCAAAGAAGAAGATGCTGGACATTAAGGCCTTTTGGAGATAAATAGCCCATTTGAAAAATGAGGCAATTCTCCAAAGAAATATTTATTTATTTAGTTTGTATAATATCACTGTAGAGGTATCAATATCTGTTTTGATGGCATCTGGACCATCTACATTTCCATCTTTCATAAGCTTTAAGGCTTTATTTCTTCTCTACTTGGTCATTCACAGCTGATTTATAGCTCCTCTTTTGCTGGCCAGATTGTCTAGGAGATTTGTTGGAGCCAGTTTAATGTGAAGATTCACTTTTGTAACAAAGCGGTGGTGCCATATGGAAGGTTCTGGGATTGATTCTGCAGTAAGCCTCTCGCTTCTGATATGTTTCTGTTGTCTGGTTTTTGAGTTCTTTATTTCTCATGAGAGCCTGAAACATACTTTTGCTCCATGGAAGTTTGAGAAATGTTGATGTAAAGAATTGTGGTAACATGCCAATTGTTGTTTGATTTTATTTCCATTTCCAAATTTCATAAATCTCTTGTAATCACTCTTTAACATTGTCAGACTTCTTTGTTTGAAAGTTCTGTGTTTGACTTAAGTCTCAATCATGTTTTTTTTTTGTGCTGGAGACACCAAAGACATGGGTATGTTCCTTGAGGTCAGGACAAACTTAAAATTTTCATCAAATATCATAATCCATGAATACAAAAAAAAATATCATTTTTTTCCCTTCCTATTCTAAATCTTTAGGGACTGTATCTGAGCTTTCATACCATTTATAAATATTTCTAAATTATTACATGTGCCTCTGACTCTAGCCATTGCAAATACGATGGTATAGGTTCTAGATTTTGGGTTTCATTAAATTCACTACCTGCATTATAACTTTCAAATTTTGTTATCCATGATCACTCCCAATTTTAAGTGCTCCATAAGTGGCCCACCATCATAGCGGGTAAATGGTGGAATTTGGTGGGCCACATCCTCAGAAAAGATCCTGACACAATCACCAGAACTGCCATGCTATGGACTTGAGACAGAAAGTGAAAGCAAGGATGGCCAAAAGCCACCTCACAGAGAACTGTGGAGGCTGAAATGCTAAGCATGAACCAGAGCTGGGACACCACATGAAAAATGGCTGTTGAACAAGCAAAGTAGAGACAGTTTGTTACTGCCCTACAAGGCACCACCAGGCATGTTGGTTTGTGATTGCTTTGTCAGTCAACATCAAGGATCAAACAAGAAGACACTGAATAAATTCTGCATCACAAACATCATGTCAGTAAGGATTCTCTCCTGTATACACTAGTTTATGTTGTTGTAGGTTATCTTTCTCAATAAATGATACACCATAAATATCAGACATGAAGAATTTGTCTTCCTCTATTATCTTGTGAGACCGAATGATTAACTCTTAGTATCCGGCTGGCCTTCTCAGGAGGCCGATGGACTTTCGCCATTTTACGGCTGAACTTCTAGAGCGGCCGTAGTCAGTTTAGACTGTTTCCGTGTCAATAGTCAAAGATTTAACATTATTTACATACTTTTCTTCCCAAAAAGAGTTCTAATGCCATTTCCGGAGCACATCGTGTTTGAAAACTGAAAATCGTGTTAAATATTGATCAATTTTGATTACATTTAGTACGGTTCATTACTCCCCAAAAATTTTTTTTTTTCTGTCTGAGAATGGCTTCGTGTTCAAATGGTCGTTCGAAAAGATTATCAGCTGAACACGCATCACAGCTTATTAAATCATGGATTGATAATGACAGCGATGAATCTTCGAGTAGCCAGCCTACTGATAGTTCAGATGACGCTGAATTTAGCGAAACATTAGCAGATTATGAGGTCAAGGGGGCGTGTCCTTTGGTTGGACCTAGTTATAGAACTGGTAGGGGATTGCTAAAAAGGAAAGGTAAATGCCATAAAAACGAAAGAGAAGATAGATCTAGATCACAGCTGAGATCGGTAATCACTGAATCTGGTAGGCCTAATGCAGAGCTTCAGAACAACATTACTGAACAGGAGGTTGAATGGAATGAAGTTGATAAGGGTTCAACTCAGAATGCATTTCGCTTTGTTCCACCTCAGGGTAGGACTCCTGGTGTGAATCCAGATATTGTCCCCGAAGACTCACCAGCACTTTTTTGCCTCAAAGCCCTTTTTACAGAGGAAATATTGGAACAACTTGTTGTGTCTGTCAATGATTATGCTGATCACCTCTGTCAGTCAAAAGCAGCAACAGCGAGCACTGGGTCTGTTTATCGCAACTGGCATCCAATAACACTTCATGAACTTTACAGGTTTTTTTCTGTTATCATAGACATGGGCATTGTCAAAAAACCAAAAATGAGTGATTACTGGTCTCAGGAGCCTTATATACAAACTCCTTGGTTCAGGCAGATATTTACAAGGGACAGGTTTCAAGCATTGTATCACACAATGTTCCATGTAAGTGATGTTGATGCGCAGGGAAAAGCAAAAATCGAGCCGTTTCTGCAGAAACTCCTAACATGATTTCAGGAGGCATTTTATCTCTACAAAGAGCTGTCTTTAGATGAAATGGTGATAGGGTGGAAAGGCAGGTGGGCACATAAAATGTTCAGTGCCTCAAAGCCTAAGAAATATCATGTCAAGACCTTCGGCCTTTGTGACAGTAGTACTGGTTACGTTGTCAATTTATTGATTTACTTCGGTGCCAGTACATCATACAGTCCTGAGCTAGATGTAAAGAGCCAACAAGCCATCAAAGTCTTTGATACACTGCTAAAACCTTGTGGAAAAGGCCATCATATTTATGCAGATCGTTACTATACAAGTTTTGCATTGCTGCAATATCTTACCGACAACAATCAGTATTTTACTGGAACTGTAAATATAAATCGTAAAAATTTTCCAAAGGCGTTGAAGACTACACAACTGATGCATCTCCAGATGAAATGGTTTCTCGATCTAGAAAGTAAATTTCTTTGTGTAATGTTTAGAGATAAAAAGGCAAAAAAAGTCATGCATTCTAGTGTCAAGTTCTGCAACTGTGGAAACCAAAGAAATCACAAATCGTTTCGGCGAAAGAAAGCACAAACCCGCTATGATTGATGACTACAACCAACGAATGAATGGATGTGACAAGGTTGACCAGTGTGTAACAACCTATGGAACATTCAACAGAAGAACCAGAAAGTGGTGGAAGAAAATATTCTTTTGGATTTTTGAAGTTTCCCAGTTGAATGCTTTTGTGTTGTTTGCACTCAGCAGATCAGATAATTCAAAGAAGCTGACCCTACTGCAGTTCAAGAATGAGTTAATTACAGAACTTAGTCATATTGCTTCTGATATTATCCAGAATATCCCACACAGAGTACCTCATGCAAATCAATACAACAGTCCGTTGAACCGTCTGTGTGGAACCAGACACATTGTAAAAAAATCTACATTTCTGCGCAGGTGCGTCATTTGTAGCACCCCTCAAGTTAGAGTGAGAACATATTTTTATTGTGATGGGTGCACAGATCATCCACACCTTCACCCAAATGACTGCTTTGCCAAATACCATGAGGCAAAGTAGTTTAATTTTAAGAATGAAGGGAAAATTTACATTGTATATAGTAAACTTTCAGATTTGGAGTGCATCTTCAAAATGTGCCAACAAATTTTCAATTGTAATAAAAATAGTATTTATAAAAAAGAGGAGCAGCCATACCTGTCAACCTGTACGAATTTTTCGTACAATGTACGAATTTTTGATACTTTTAGCAGTGTACGGCCGTACAGACTCTTTGTACGGATTTTTCTCCCCCTCCCCCCCCCACAAAAAAAACCCCCCCAATTTTTTTTTTTTTTTTTTTTTTAAATTCTAAAAATATTTTTCAGCTCAAGTTTTTTAAAATTTTAAATCAGAAAATATTTTCTAGCCCAGGTTTTTTTTTTAACCAACTTTTAAAATGTTTAATTCCGGGAATCTCGGCGTCCGTTTTTAAACTGAGGTATCTTCCAGCAACCAATCAAATCCTTTTACACCCAACAATTCGGCAAAAAACTTTGAATTCGGCCTCAAACGCTTTCAGTTTTCAGCGTGACATGACATATTTTTAAAGTTACCTGTTATCAACGACAACGCTTGCTTGCCACCACACTTCGTCGCCATTTTGTTTAAAAAAGCTAAGTACTTATAACTTGGTTAAATATTGCTGTTGTTTTGCTTTGTTGCAATTTAATCGCTGTCTTAATCTTTCCAGTTATATCTTGCCCTTCAATATATTTCCGATAAATTGTCATAATATTCTGTGTAGGCCATACATAACTAGAAAAAAAAAGTTTGTTTGCGTTGAGTAGGCCTACTTTATTCCAGCGCTCGAGATTCGCTGCTTTATTTTTTAATAAAGTGACAATCTGTTATCACTGGTCCAGGCTACCAACTCTTAAATAATAATTTTGTAAATTGTTAGAGGTACGTTTTTTCTTCCTAGATTTGATATTCTTTTATAATTTTGTTTATTTTTATTTTTTTGCTGTTAGCCGTTTGCTTTGTTCATTGTATTTTTTAATCATTCTCTTCGCCTACAAAGATTATTAGTTGAAATATTTCATCCACTGAATGATGGCTGAGCCTAATTCAAAGAAACAAAAGCTTGCAGGTCATGGTAAGTTTCAGGTCGAATGGGTTAAACTCTTCCCTGGCATTGTAGATGCATCCAAGTTAGGATCAACCCATGCTTTTTGTAGATTATGCAGCAAAGATATTAAAGTAGTAGCTTCAGGATTATATGATCTGAAAGTACATTTTAGATCGAAATTGCATGAACAAATGTTTGCAATGAAGAAGGGAGCATCTATTAAGACCTTTTTTTTTGCTCAGCCAAAGCAGGAAGAGGGTGGCATTACAAGAGCTGAAGTTTTATTTGCCAATTTCATTGCCCAGCATAACTTAACTGCATCTGTTGCTGATCACTTTTGTTACTTAGCGCCTGTAATGTTTCCTGACAGTGATATTGTCAGAAAGTTCCAGTCAAAGAGGACCAAGACAACACATTGATACATGCTGTGCAGACTTTAAGCCCACAAATGCAATTCTGGAAAGTGCTAAAAGTGCTTGTGTTGATTATAATACAAAACACTGTACATCGAAAGAATAGTGTACCTCATGATCACTTAGTTTTTTATATGTAAAGAACAGCATGAGACTATTAGCATGTTTTATATCACAATAATTCAAATGCTAATAGATTTGTATAGTCATTTCTCATTTTAAAACTGTATTGCGTATAATTTATTAATATATTTTTTGCGTAAGGATTTTTGGGTGTTTGTAAGGATTTTTTTGGTCCGGCGTACAGATTTTTGTCTCAGGAGGTTGACAGGTATGAGCAGCTGAAACTTTTCTACATTGTGTGAGTGTACTTTCAAATGGAAGTAGTTTTAGGAGTTTCTGGCTTCAAATTGGATTATTTATGTGGGTAAGTACAACTCTTTTTCAAATTTTTTAATATTTAAACTTTCCTGCACTCTGTACTGTATAGGCATGTTGCATGTTTAAAATCATTCAACATTTCAGTTAGGTGCATGTCAAAAGGCTTTCTTTTCTCCACATTGTAATACATAACATTTTATGTTATCATTATAAATAAATTATTTAATGCAAATTCAGTAACGGTAGTCATGTCTAAATATAGGCTAAAATATTTTTGCGCTGTGTCTGAATATACCAAAAAATTTCAAATTGTTATAAAAACTTTATTTGTGCTCAGAAACAACTGCAACTTTCCTACATTATGTGAAAATGGATGCAGTTTAAAATAAAAGTAGTTTTATGGGTTGAAGTTTACCAGAATTAGTTAACCATAGTGATAAGTACAAATTGTTTTTCATTTTTTTACATAAAAAAGTTTTCTTTCATTCATTAACTCTTAGTATACGTGCTTAAAAACCGCGTTTTTACGAGCTGATTTCAGAGAGTACATTTTTAGACATGACTGTCTTTACTGATTTTGCATTAAGTAACTTATTTATAATGATAACATAAAGTGTTATATATTAAAATGTAGAAAAATGAAACATCTATGACATGCACTTAACTTAATTGTTAAGTAGTGTTAAACATGCATGCAACATATACAGTAATAAGTGCAGAAAAATGTTTAAATTGAAAAAATTGAGAAACAAATTGTACTTATCAATATGTATAATTAATTCTGGTAAACTTCTACTCCTAAGCCTACTTTCATTTTAAAGTACATTCATTTTCACATAATGTAGGAAAGTTGGAGCTGTTTCTGAGCACAAATAAAGTTTTTATCACAATTTGAATTTTTTAGGTATATTTAGATAGAGCGCACAAATATTTTAACCTTTATTTACAGACATGACTACCGTTACTGATTTTGCATTAAATAATTTATTTATAATGATAACATGAAGTGTTATATATCTAAATATAGAGAAATGAGACCCCTTTGACATGCACTTAACTGAATTATTCAATGATTTTAAACATGCATGCAACATATGCAGTAATGAATGCAGAAAAATTTAAAAAGATAAAAAACTGAAAAACAAATTGTCCTTATCAATATGTATAATTAATTCTGGTAAACTTCTACCCCTAAACCTACTTTCATTTTAAAGTACATTCATTTTCACATAATGTAGGAAAGTTGGAGTTGTTTCTGAGCACAAATAAAGTTTTTATCACAATCTGAATTTATCTGGTATATTTAGATAAAGCGCACAAATATTTTAACCTTTATTCACAGACATAACTACCGTTACTGATTTTGCATTAAATAATTTATTTATAATAACATGAAGTGTTATATATCTAAATATAGAGAAATGAAACCCCTTTGACATGCATCTAACTTAATTGTTAAGTGGTGTTAAACATGCATGCAACATATACAGTAATGAGTGCAGAACAATTTTAAAATATTAAAAAATTTGGAAAATAGTTGTACTTACCCACAAAAATAATCCAATTTGGAAGCCTGGAACTCCTAGAACCACTTTCATCCAATTATACGAAACACAGACAAGTTTCACTTGTTTTGAATACTAAATAAAAATGTTTCCTTTTGAAATTTTTAGGTCACATATTGAAAAATCATGACAAAAATAAACTATGTACACACTTTATACACAACTGAAATTTACCACAAACTATTTTCTTTCACTATAAGCAGCAAAACAGTTATTTGGATGTAGATGGGGATTATTTGTGCATCCTACACAATAAAAGGATGTCCTGACCCTTACTTGAGGGGTGCTGCAAACGACACAGTTGCGATGAGATTTGAATTTTTTAATTAAATGGTTTGTTCCTCCTAGTCTGTTGACTGGATTGTTCACTTGATTGCCATGTCCAATCCTGGGAGAAATTTGCTGGAAATCCACAGCAGCAACAAGAGAGAGCTCATTGACAAGTTGCCATTTAAATTGAAGAAGGCTCTGTTTTTTGGCATATGTTGTTCTTGACAGTGCAAATAATTTATACACATTGAGCTGAGCTATTTCAAAAATCCAGAAGAAAATATTTTTCTTGTTCTTCTGCTAAATGTGCCATATGTTACAATGCTTTGGTCCACTCTGTCACATCCATCCATTCATGTGTTGATTGTAATAATCAATCATCAGTGGTTTATTTTTTGTTTCACCAAAGCGACTGGTGATGTCCTTGCTTTCCACTGTTGCGCAACTTGAAACAAGAATGCATGGTTTTTTTTGGGTTGAACATTTTGTGAGCCCATCTGCCTTTCCACCCAATCACTATTTCATCCAAAGACAGCTCCTTGTAAGGGTAAAATGCTTCCTGGAATCTAGATAATATTTTCTGTAGAAATGGTTCGATCTTTGCTTTACCTTGTGCGTCTACATCACTCACATGAAACATCATGTAATATAACATCTGAAACCTATCCCGTATAACCATCTGTCTGTACCAGGGAATTTGCATAAAGCCTTCATTAGACAAATAATCACTAATGGCTGGTTTTTTTACAATTCCCATTGCTATTATCACAGCAAAAAACTTGCACAGTTCTGGAGATGTAACTGGATACCAGTTTTGATAGACAGATCTTTTTGTCGCCGTTTCTGAATTTGACTGACAGAGTCAGTATATGAGGCAATATATTCATTTATAGAAACAGTAAGCTCATCTATAATCTCATTAGTTAAAAGAGCTTTGAGACAATAAAATGCAGAAGAATCACCAGGTATAACATTTGGATTCACACCTGTAATCCTAGCATGAGGCGGTACAAAGCGGAAAGCATTTTGTGTTGAGCCAGCATCAACTTCATTCCCCCTAATTTCCTCATTCATTGTACTTGTATTACCATCAGTACTTGTGGATTCTGCTTCTTTATGGGTTGATCTAGATGTAGGCCTAAGCATATCTTTTCTTCATGGGAGTTTTACCTTTTCCTTGTTGTCTTTTCACTGGCCTGGCATTTCTAGTGCTAGTACTACTGACAGAACCAGCTAGGGGAAACGCCCCCTTCTCATCTGATTCAGTGTTTTGATTACATATATCTTCGCTGGGCAAGATATATTCTGAATCTGAACTGTAGGCCTAACCTTCACTCGATAACTGATCATCATGTTCGATCCAAGAAGAAATAAGTCATGCTACTTGCACCGCCGATAACCTTTGCTTACAATCGTTTGAAGATGAAGCCATGTTGGTTAGAACAAATTTGTTTACGAACAACAGCCGAACAAAGCACTAAAAATTGAACTTAATAACTCATCAAAACGATAACCACGCTAATATTTGTAAACAGATTGAATACAGGAAGTGACTATAAATGTTGGATTGGATAAAACATCGACAATTTGTCATTAAACTTTGCCGAAAGAGACTTCACGTCTATCGCCACTTCACGGGGCGAGCCGTATATTTAATACCAAATACGAGCCACTTCACGGGGCGAGCCGGATACTAAGAGTTAATCTATATGTTGCATGCATGTTTAAAACCACTGAACCCTTCAATTAGATGCATGTCAAAGGAGTTTCATTTCTCTACATTCTGATATATAACACTTGATGTTATCATTATAAATAAAGTATTTAATGCAAAATCAGTACTGGTAGTCATGTCTGTAAATTTAGAATTAAAATATTTGTGCGCTTTTTCTAAATATACCACAAAATTTCAAATTGTTATAAAAACTTTATTTGTGCTCAGAAACGACTGCAACTTTCCTACATTATGTGAAAATGGATGTAGTTTAAAATAAAAGTAGCTTTAGGAGTTGAAGTTTACCAGAATTAATTACACATGTTGATAAGTACAATTTGATTTTAAATTTAAAAAAGTTTAAAAATTTTCTGCACTCATTACTGTATATGATGAATGCATGTTTAAAACAACTGAACAATTAAGTTAAGTGCGTGATATAGGAGTTTTATTTCTTCACATTTTGATATATAACACTTTATGTTATCTTTATAAATACATTTTTTAATGCAAAATCTGTAAATGTAGTCATGTCTAAAAATGTACTCTCTGAAATTAGCTCGTAAAAACGTGGTTTTTGAGCTCATATACTAAGAGTTAAATCACTGCCAGCAGCAGCAGTACTATCACTCACACTAAGCTGTGTATACTTTTAGGTCTTTGTAGACTACCACCCTCAGTAAATGCAGCACCATAAACATCAGACTTGTATGGCTTATTTCCTGTATGTATTCTTCTATGTCTTTGTAGGTTGCTTGTCTCAGTAAATGCTGCTCCACAAACATCACACTTGTAAGGCATATTTCCTGTATGTGTTCTTCTGTGTCTTTGTAAGTCATATCTCCTAGTAAATGCTGTTCCACAAACATCACACTTGTATGGTTTATTTCCTGTATGTATTCTTTTATGACTTTGTAGGTTGCTTGGTCTGTATGTAAATGCTTTGTAGGTTCCACAAACAAACACACTTGTATGGTTTATTTCCTGTATGTGTTTTTCTGTGTCTTTGTAAGTCATATCTCCTAGTAAATGCTGTTCCACAAACATCACACTTGTATGGTTTATTTCCTGTATGTGTTTTTCTGTGTCTTTGTAAGTCATATCTCCTAGTAAATGCTGTTCCACAAACATCACACTTGTATGGTTTATTTCTTGTATGTGTTTTTCTGTGTCTTTGTAGATTACCTCTCCAAGTAAATGCTGTTCCACAAACATCACACTTGTATGGTTTATTTCCTGTATGTATTCTTTTATGACTTTGTAGGTTGCTTGTCTCAGTAAATGCTGCTCCACAAACATCACACTTGTAAGGTTTATTTCCGGTATGTATTCTTTTATGACTTTGTAGGTGACCTTTTTCAGTAAATGCTGCTCCACAACCATCACACT
The DNA here is from genome assembly GCA_024509875.1 of Oreohelix idahoensis. Lineage (NCBI taxonomy): Eukaryota > Metazoa > Mollusca > Gastropoda > Stylommatophora > Oreohelicidae > Oreohelix > Oreohelix idahoensis. The sequence continues at coordinate 29,819 of JAMPIV010014591.1, forward strand.
TGTAAGGTTTACTTCCTGTATGTATTCTTTTATGTCTTTGTAAGTTGCTTGTCTTAGTAAATGCAGCTCCACAAACATCACACTTGTAAGGTTTAATTCCTGTATGTATTCTTCTGTGTGTTTGTAGGCTATCACTCCGAGTAAATGCTGTTTCACAAACATCACACTTGTATGGTTTATTTCCTGTATGTATCATTTTATGACTTTGTAGGTGGCTTGTCTGAGTAAATGCTGCTCCACAAACATCACACGTGTAAGGCTTCTCTCCTGTATGTATTCTTTCATGTTTTTGTAGACTACTGTTCACAGTAAATGCTGTTCCACAAACATCACACTTGTAAGGCTTCTCTCCTGTATGTATTCTTTTATGACTTTGTAGGTTGCTTGTCTTAGTAAATGCAGCTCCACAAACATCACACTTGTAAGGCTTCTCTCCTGTATGTATTCTTTTATGTCTTTGTAGGTTGCTTGTCTTAGTAAATGCTGCTCCACAAACATCATACTTGTAAGGTTTAATTCCTGTATGTATTCTTCTGTGTGTTTGTAGGCTACCTGTCTGTGTAAATGCTGTTCCACAAACATCACACTTGTATGGTTTATTTCCTGTATGTATTCTTTTATGACTTTGTAGGTGGCTTGTCTGAGTAAATGCTGCTCCACAAACACCACACTTGTAAGGCTTCTCTCCTGTATGTATTCTTTTATGTCTTTGTAGATTACTTCCCTGAGTAAATGCTGTTCCACAAACATCACATGTGTAAGGCTTCTCTCCTGTATGTATTCTTTCATGTTTTTGTAGACTACTGTTCACAGTAAATGCTGTACCACAAACATCACACTTGTAAGGCTTCTCTCCTGTATGTATTCTTCTATGACTTTGTAGTATACCTGTCTGAGTAAGTGCTACTCCACAAACATCACAATTGTATGGCTTCTCCTCTGTACATGTTCTTTTATGTTGCTGTAGGTTATCTTTCACAGTAAATAATACACCACAAATATCACACTTGTAGGACTTACTTTCATTTAGTTTCTGAATGTGAGTCTGAATGTTTAAATCATTGCAAGTAGCAACAGCTCTGTCACTCACACAAAGTTGAACATTTACCTCACTGGCAGAAAATTGTTTGCTACAATTTAAATTACAGACTTGATTTTTACAAACTGATGTATTACTGTATAGGTTGTCAAACATTTTAGCAGTCCTTTCCTGACTGTTGATGAGGTTCACTGATGCTTCATTACCAGTGAGTCTCAGGTTGATGCTATCTTCTCTTGCTACATCAGTAAAAGTGGCATCTCCAATCTTATTCACTGCTTCACTCATGTTATTTCCACTGTCCTGTGGTAACACATTCTGAAGATCACTACATTTATTTTCAAACTCCCTGCCTACATCTCTGTGTACTGCTTTCATATGCTTATCCAGGACATCAAGTTGGAAGAAATGAGTGTTGCACAGGTGACAAGAATAAACACCTGTAATAATAAAAATAATGAGCAAAGATAAATAATCAATTGCATGTCTTACATGTTTAGTTAAAATTTGTTCACAAAGTTTAGCAACAAACACATAAGCAAAATTTCCTGATAATTATGTGATTGTTATTCAGGATAAACATCACTGCAAACCAGGCAAACCCATTGGTGCTAGGTCTCTCTCAGTAAATGTTCAAGTGTTTGAATGCTTATTGTACTGTAGCATCCTGATTGTATACATGTCGGATGTATCCTCTCCTAAGTCATACCTGATAGTCTTATGTTTGGTGCCACATTCCAGCTATCTTAGCCTTGTTGATTCATCTAATACAGTGTTGTTTTCTAACAGATGATCATTTACTGTCCTCAGTATCTTTCCCTTGTGCAGGACCAGTGTCCCCACTATGGGTGCACATGAAGCTAGTCTTTCAGCACTCTTATTGTCATGTCATACACCTGAATGACTTGTGCAGTAGTTTCACACCAGTTTCTGAAGATTAAGACCTCTGTAATATGTTCTATTCATGCAACATCCATCCATTTTGAAACTTTAAAAGTATGGACTGAGAGTGTGATACAATAACTGCCCTGGTTACTGCAGTAACAGCCTCTATCTCCATTAACTGGAATCTCACACATTCCTGTCCCATGCAAATTAATTAATTTATTACTAAAAAATATCAAGTTTGTTCAACATCCTTTTCGGAATCGAAAACAAGTTATTATCACTACTGATATTGCTAAAATTCATTTCGAAGTTATATATTGAGGTTGATTCGTTAATAGTTTATGAGTGTTATGTATGTGACTACACTACCTGTAAACAAATAACCCAATGACATCATTAATTGATAAAGTATGCAAAAAGTAAGCACCAATATAATTATTTTGCTACTAGTTCAAAATACGATCTCCACAGGAAGTGTTTACATGATATGAACACTCTTTGGCCAGTTATTTTCTAATTGTTTGTTCAATTTCAGAATCTTATAAAGCGGGTGTATCACGCCAAAGCAACTCTAGCAACGGATATAAATTAAAGCACACAATTGTAACATAAAAAAAAATTTTTTTGCTCACAAACGTTCACACACATGTGCCGGATGTAATGAAATAATTTTAAACTGGTGTATAACCAGATATTTTATAATTTTCCACTCACATGCGGCATATATCACCTTGGCGTACGATATTCCATGGGAATAACAAAAGACCAATCTGGTGTGCCATACGCCTGTTTGGGCAGAATGAGTTAATCCTTTGGTAGTAAAACACCAGAAATTGAAACATATTTCCAGTTGACAACTAATTCTTCTCCTTCTTCTTCCTTGTTCGTCCTGAAAAGGATGTTGGTTGCGTTGTGTCCATTTACAGCAAAGCTACAGTATTCGCGCCCTTCGGCCGACACATCCGACTTCTGCATGGCATTTTTTGGGACTGGGTTTGCCTTCCTTCTTTAATCCCTACTCCTTAGCCAGACTGCAGTGATGCAGCCTGTTTCCAGGACCACCACGTGGAGGTGGAGTAGGGTCTTGGTCAGCTCTGGTTCGCTGACCCTGACGCAGGCAGCAAACTATGAGTTGCTTACTGCATTCCTCACTTTTGATGCATCTTGGATCCCACAACTAATTCAAGAAGTTTGATAAAATACAAATGAAAATTGTCATCTATTAAAATTTTTTTGTTAAGTCACATATTGCTGATCTGGAATCTCACTTATACATTCATGTCCCATGCAAATTAATTAATTTATTACTTAAAAATATCACGTTTGATCAATGTCCTTATTGGAATCGAAAATATGTTATTATCACTACCGAAATCACTAAAATTCATTTTGAAATTATATATGTGAGGTTGATTCATTAATAGTTTATGAGTGTTATGTATGTGATTACACTACCTGTAAACAAATAACCCTATGACATCATTAATTGATAAAAGTATGCAAAAACTAAGCACCAATATAATTATTTTGCTACCAGTTCAAAATACAATGTCCACAGGAAGTGTTTGCATGATATGAACACTCTATGGCCACTTATTTTCTAATTGTTTGTTCAATTGCAGAATCTTATAAAGTGGGAGGACCACGCGGCCTGCGGCTAGATCCAAAGCAACTCTAGCAACGGATATAAAGCACACAATTGTAACTTCATAATTTTTTTTTCGTGCACTAACGTTCAAACACACGTGCCAGATGTAATTAAATAATTTTAAACTGGCTTATTGCCAGATATTCTATGATTTTCTGCTCACATATGGCATATATCACCTTGGCGCACCATATCCCTTTGGTATAATGAAAGGCATATCTTGCGTGCCTTCAACCTTTTGGGCAGAATGAGTTAAGCAAGTTTCACTAAAATTTGTACATACATTTAATTCTCTAAGAAAGGCCCACTTGCTGTTTAGTATTAAATGTCATACTGTACAGATTTTGAAATAAAGTAAACTTATGTAGCCAAAATATGAATTTAAAATAATAACATTGCTATTATACATACCTTTCTCATCTCCAAACAAGCATAACTGTTGTTTACTTTCTGGCATGTCCAAGAAGTCAATATACTGTATCTCAGTTTTAGTACAGCTGTTGTCACAATCAGTCTGCAACAAATTTTGATAAATTCAGGCATTTATGACACATCATCATTATCACTTTTAGCTCCCTAAACAGCCTAGGCCTTCAACAAATGTCTGCCAACTCCTCTTGTTGTATACTATCAGATAAAGGTGTCTCCATGACTGACTCATATTTTTGACTTTTGTATCCAGTTCTCTACTATGTGTGTTTTTGTGTCTGGAAAAACTCTTTTACCCTGGACATTTCAAAATGCTATAAACTAGAGCTATATAATCGAACAGCCTTGACACTGGAGTTGAAGATCGAGATTTTTGTGTTGGACTCAATTTCTCTTTGTATTTACGACACTTTTATTACACAATATTAAAATGTAGGGGAGATAAGTTTTTCTGTAATCATTTTCTCATTATTGCCATCATTCATGCACACGTACAAAGAGATATTCACATGCACATAGACACACACACACACTTATGTATACATGCACAGACAAATGCTCATGTAATACTTATAAACACACACATATACAAATATGCAGAGCAAACAATTAGTTTCTACACAAAATAAGACTCTATAAGGTCACAGTGAACTTTCAAACACAGAAAAACCATTTGAATTGTTTGTGTCAAAATTAAATAAATAAATAAAACACTGAAATAAGAAACAAGCATGTCTAATAAGGCCCCTTGTAGATTTTGGGATCTCTGATGAAACAAAGAAAGAGGAGGAATATTGCTCTCTCAGGATGTTGTACAAGGCACTATTATAAGGCTGATCATGTGACTGGCAACATCATCATGTCAAACAAATAGCTACAGATACCATCACAGTAAGTGCTTGTGAATGTTTAGTGTAAGCTTCCTGTAGTAGTGGTTCTATCTTCCATAGGAGGGTGACATATAAGGTCAATGACCTGTCTGATATAGTTTGTCTAAACAACGGTACATACAACATATAAGGTTAATTAACTGTCTGATATAGTATGTCAAAACAACAGTACATACAACATATAAGGTTAATTAAATGTCTGATATAGTTTGTCTAAACACTGGTACATACAACATATAAGGTTAATTAACTGTCTTATATAGTTTGCCTAAATAATGGTACATACAACATAAAAGGTTAATTAACAGTCTGATATAGTTTGTATAAACAATAGTACATACAACATACAAAATTAATTAACTGTCTGACATAGTTTGTCTTTAGAATGGTACATACAACACATAAGGCTAATTAACTGGTGATATTGTTTGTCTAAAAAATGGTACATACAACAAATAAGGTTAATTAACAGGCTGATATAGTTTGTCTAAGCAACGGTACATACAAAATATAAGGCTAATTGACTGACAGTTCCTAAAACACGGTACCTACAACATATAAAGCTAATTATTTGGCTGATAAGATAGGAAACTCTATACAGAGTGATACAACAGGACACAATCTGATCTTCAGAAGTTGTCCCCCCATCAAACAAATGTTTTGGCCCCTTAATTTCCTTTACACTCTAAGGGTGCGGAACCACTTGAGTCATGACTCCCAAGTGTCAGCCTCCTGTTGTCTTGTGCAGAGAATTGGGCCCAATCCACTTTGGTTGCAGTTTTCTAATTTACTCCTTTTTTCTGCCCCCAACTAGTTAATCAACCACAACTGCTTCAGTAGATCATACACTGAGGCTGCCACGAGACCTCTTGCACCCACCTCAACAGCAATGATCCTTGCCATGAACCCATTGTGTCTCAAGTCTGTGGCCAGATCATTATACTTTGCCCCTTTGAACGAGTGTTGCTCATCCAATTTGGATTCAAATGGCATGGTCAGCTCAATTATTATAATTTGATGTAATGATGAGGAATGCAGACTATATCTGGCCATCTTTGAGCTCTTCTGATACTCTCTGGAGATGTCCCATAGCCCAGGTAGGTCTACTACAATCTCCCAGTCATTTGCACAATCAAGAAATGATGGTAAACTGTTACCTAATTCATTTGGTGTGGGATGTGCTGAATTTCCTGTTCTCAAAAAGTATGTATTTGCGGTGCGCTGTCTGACTTTGCTGTTTGCCTTCAACTCTCGTCAGGTCTATTGTAGCAGCCAGCACATTTAGTGCCATGTTGTGGCACCATGTGTATCACCCTTGCCCTAATGACACCTTGCAAGTTCAGAGCACATATTCAAGTGTCTGCCTCTCATGACATAGGGGGCACTGAGCATCATCAGACTTTCCCCATCTCACAAGGTTTGCAGACGATGACAGGAGTTCATACATTGATCTAATAATGAAGCTGAGACTAAGAAGTGCTATATGTCATTCCATGTCAGTGACGTTTGCAAAGCTTCTTCCCACGCAGTCCACTGGCCTTTTTTGATCTACTGCACCAATTTTTGCACCCACTTGATACCTTGGACCATCAGCGGATGTCACTATGGCCCAATCCCCATTTATTTGTCTGTGTGTAACCAATTACTTCCCTCAGCTTTAGCGATGCTTGGGTGGCACCAACAGCTTCATCCACTTTCCACTTCCTTCCAGTTTTCAGTGTGGGCTGAATGGACTTAAAACTACGTCATCTGCCAACTCGCACAGCATCATTGCAAACCTTGCCTTTCCTATTTTGTATTCTTCAACCACTGATTTGAAAGGAAGCACAAGCTTTGCCTTCTTGCAGTACAGTGCTACATCTGACAGACGTGGTGGTACTCCTAGCCATTATCTCATGAACTTGTTGACCTTTTGCTCTATAACTTCTACTATACTGGTGCTTATTTCATATATAAGCAGTGGCCACAGAAATGTAGGTATCAACGTGAACTGGAGGCACCACAGCTTGAACTTTCCTTGGAGTCTGCTTTGGTCTATAATCAGCAGTCTTTTATCTACCATTTATGTTGTCTGTTGAACTGCCTTTGAATCTTTTAATGAGGTATTATACACCCTGCCAAGACTTTTAACAGGTTTCTCAATGACAGTAGGGATTCTCTGGACTGAAACCATGAATGTGACCTCAACTGCCTTCCCTTTTCTGATCGATAGGCTTCTAGACTTCTTAGGTTTGAAGCTCATTCTGCACCAGCTGACTAGATCATCTAAGTATGCTAACATTCTCTGGGCCTGGTGTTCATCTGATGTCAGAATTGTTGTGTCATCCATGAATGCTTTAAGCAGTGGCATGTGACATCTTCCATTGAGCTTTAGACCATCTGCAAATCCTTCAGTTGCTTTGAGGATTACCTACATAGCTAACATGAATAATATATGAGAGATGGTGCATCCCATCGCAATTCCAACTTCTAGATCGATTCACTTCATTATGTAATCTCTGGTTGAAAATCTGACACAGAACCCTGAAAAATACAGCTTCAGTATTGCTGCAATTTCTGGTGGGACATGGTACATTTCCAGGGCCTGCCACAACATCTGGTGTGGAATGGATCCATACGCATTAGCTAGATCCAACCAGATTACATGGAAATTTGTTCTGTCAGACGTAGCCTTTTGAATTGCTTCCCAAATTATTGTGGCATGCTCTAGAAACTATAGTGTACCTGGGATACCTCCTTTCTGGATGGTAGGGTCAATTTATCCTTTCTTCAAAAGGCATGTAGTGAGCCTTTTAGCCATCATTCTGAAGAATATCTTCCCTTCCACATTTAGTAGTGAAATTGGCCTGAACTGACTGTTGTCTGTTGAATTTTGTTCTTTCGGGATGTAGACTTCCTTCGCCTTTCTCCATTCTTTGCTTACAAGCTGATTTTTCCAAACATTTTTCAGCAAACGTAGCAACCGTTTCAGAATTCCAGGGCGTCTCTTTTATACAACATATGGGACACAATTAGGACCTGGAGCTGACTTGCACCGCGCTTTCTACTTCTTGCATTGTTGAAGGCTTGGTGTTGAATGCAGCACCTGGCTTACTAGGCCACATAAGGCCTACCATGCTGCTGAGTGGCTCATCTTTGCAACCATCTGAATAGGCCATTCTAAGGTGTTCTTTCAGATCTTCTTTCCCAATGTTTAATGTTCCCGACCATGGCTGTTCAAACAGTTCTTTGGCAAACTTGAAGGGCTCCCAGAAGAATCTTTTCCTCCATGTTTTCCTTTTTTTCCTATACAACCTTTCTGCTCTACACAGAGCATTATGCTGGCCTTTCAGGTGCTCCCAAACTTGTCATAATCCTTCCTTCTCTGTGTCCACTGCGTTCTTGAACAGTCTTTGGGCATGCTTCTACTGTTTCTTGATCTTTTCTATTCTGATTTGTCTTCTACTTTTTTGTGGTGGGTTACTCTTCATTGCCTTCCTGACTCCAATCACTTTGCGACAGTGAAGATATATTATATTACCAAAGATTTCCAGTTTTTCTGTTTCAGGTTGTTATCCAGCTCTTTGACTAGGCTTCATCCAGCAGTTCCCAAAGCCCTTTTGCACTGGCAGGTGGAAACTTGAATGCATCTCTTTTTCTGTGCAAGAAGTGTGTGAGATCATCATCAGGCAGATCAAATTGAATATTCTTCGCACTGTGGATTGACTCCTGGCTAAGGTCTTCTAACGTCTTACCCGTCATAGAGGAGCATTGTTGATCTACCACTGATGAGCTCTCACCCCCTTTTTCCACCACAGATTTTCATACCTCATTGAGTAGAGAATTTCCTACCACAGGTGTCGTGAAAAATTCTAATCCACATATATAAATTAGAAAGTAAATGTAAAGCCTAGCGAAATAATTCAATAAAAGGAAAGAAGAATGGTAAAAGAACAGTGCGGTCACAATAGCGTACGCCTGTGTTATAGAACGCCATGATAGCTGAACAAGAAAACCCCTTTTTCTACTTCGTCTGCATAACTGTAACGCTTCCACGTACGATAGTAAAAGCCTACAGCATCATACACGCGTTTCTAAAAATAAAACTGGTACCGTATTTCTTAGATGACCTTGATAGGCACACTGCTTAATGACCTAGATATAATACTAGCATTAATGTCATTATAACACACTACGTTAACCTAAAAGACAGACGGGCTTAGAAGAGAGAGAGAGAGATGCACGGAGGAATGTCAATCCCACGTCGTCTCGTGATTAAAAAGTGAACGCGAAAGGCATGAAGACCTGATTTTTTTCAAATAAACAGTAATAAAAAACACTACCAATACAAGGTTAGGTTTTGAAAACATGTTTAATGCTTATTAGGAAACATGACACAATACTGTTTTACGTCTGAAATCCTGACTTTATACTGACAAAACAGTCGAAAAGGCAGAACAGGTGGCGGTTCGAAAAATAAAAAAATAAAAAACAAATACACGACTATCCTAGAATAATACGTATTTTGAACGAAGCCACTTAGCCCCAATAAACTTATATATTTGTGTGCCTTAGGACTTGCTGACAAAGAATATGTTATGTGTTACGCAAATAGTCTAGTACTTAATAGATCATAGCCAAAATACTATAGTGAGGTTGTCTGACAGCACAAGATCATATTTGCTCATAATGGCATATGTTTGAAACACTGCTTTAGGGGAAATGAGGCCAACAAGTTAGATATGATTTGATTGGCTGTAGTAATATGTAAGGCGAAACATTATTAGTCGAACTGCAAATACTATTATTGTAGCTAATGGCAACGTGAGGAAAGGTAACAATTTTTCAAAGGCTCTTGTAAACATGGTCTTATTGGTTAGAACCTTCGATATAGTCAATTAGAAGCATCAGTTCAGGGCCAGTTTTGAAATACATTTTGTGAGAAGCAAGTGCATTGAGAGCAAGCTAATATTTTTCTAAATAAAAGCCTGGGATAAGGCAGATCGAAATTGTGCCAAAATTCATCGCCAGTCAACGTTACTTGTGTATATTTCCTTGAATTGTGGTAAGCTAGACATATTTCCTATATATATATATTATATGAAAATTGAATATGAAATGATAAATTGTGTCTGTATGTGTGTGGTTCAGTAGCAAACAGAAGGCAAAGCCTAGATATTGCTCCACCATGTAAAAGCTTGTCAGAGAGGAGTATAACTGCATAGGCATATATGGGATTGCCATTTAGTAACATGACACCTATCCTATTGTACAGAAGGAAGTACAGCTGGAATTGCAGAGGCGTTGTAACCAGTAGGGAGAGGAATACTGGTATATTGTCACATGAGAAGCTAGTAGTTGGCATACAGCGCTGAACTCTGTGTTTGTAATGTCCTGTACTTCAGTGTGGAAATAGATATTATATATTAGTTCTGAAGAAGGAGGTACAACCTTCTTATTTCAGGGACCGTGGTACTGAAGTATTAGAGCAGCACCTGGTCTGAGTTTTGCTGGATCCAGAGGGCTGGCAGCAGACTCCTTGTCTAAGATATCGACCAGTGGTGTATGTCAAGATAACTGAGAAGCAAGCGAGCAGAGGAGACAGTTTTCCTGCCGCAGACACCTAAGTTAAGACTGTGTCAGCCAGAGCAGCTCATCCTTGTATAACCCACCTTTAAAAATTGACTGTAATACAAAAGCAAGAGGGACAGTTATTGGTTTACAAATAAAAGAACTGTGATCCCTTCAAGATTATTTCCACCATTAACAAACACATGAAGTCGTGATGACAAACAACAACATAGCTTCAAAAGCCAGTATTACCTCTTAATACCAGAGCATAACACTACACACATATTGTAATAATATTCTATGTCAGGACAAAGATCCTTTGTATAATTTGTGTACATAGACATTGCATTTACATTTGATTGTGATTCCTGATTCACTCTGTAGTTGGATCAGGATATCTATTCTTGAAAGAAATTAATACATAATTTAAACGTTAACACTTGACTTATTTAAGCTAGTCTTCTAGAGTGTTATATGTATGTGCTTGTCATAGTGTGGTACAGTGTTGTGAATCTTAAATAAAGTATTTATCTGTATGTTGTTGTTGTGAACTTACACTTCATCATTATCATAACCCTAGACATTCAACGTAGTCATCACTATCTTCCAGAATAAGTCTGACTGAGGTCTAAATGTGGTAGCAAAGTAAGGTCATCTGTAACACACCACACATATTAGATACAGTTACCTTCACAGCTGATCTCAGTCAGTACACTAAGTCCCCCTTTTTTTTTTTTTTTTTTGCGTTCGCCCGCTAATACTCGAGGCGAAATCTCAGGTTATTATTATTATTATTTTTTTTTTTTTTTATGTCTAACCTGACATTGATTTTACGTGAGTATCCCTTTATTTCTTGTACAGAGACAGGTGTCCCTCGCCATTCAGGCAAATACTCGCCGATTTCGGAGGTACCCATTGCAGCTGGGTCGGCTCAGGAGCCGCCAGTCCCTGGTCGACGACACTCCTTCAACTGTCCTCGCCAGGTCTCGAGTTAATCCAGTCCAAATCCCGGTCGACGAAAAATCCTCAAATGCCGTTGCCCGGGTTTGATCCTGTATCACCCGGTCGCCAGAGCGGTGTTGTAACCACTACGCTAGCGCGGCTCCCTAGTCCCCTATAAATATTTATATAATCCCAACTCACCATATATATTGGGGTCCTGTCCGGGATTTTGAATCTTCTCCTATTACATATGTTGGGGGTAATTCACTTCAGGGAATAATACAAATTTAAAAGGTATTCTTGGGTGGAAAATAAATAAGGTTGAGCTCTCAGTGCTTGTGGTTGTCCTTAGTTTAATTAGTCATAGATTGAAGTGTTTAGTTAGACATTGTATAAATTTGCCTGTTAGAAAATGGCCGACCTGGCAAAATTTCGATCTGCTGCTATGCAGGCTGCTAAAGAGTTAGGAATGGACGGGCAAATTATGATTGCTTATGTCACAACTGAATGTGACAAATTTATTGAACGTGAAGAAAGAAAATTTGAAGCAGAAAGAAAATTAGAATCTGAAAGATTAGAGAAAGAAGCTGAAAGAAAGTTAGAAGCTGAAAAAGAAATTAAGAGGCTGCAGATTGAGGCTGACAAAGAGGCTAGGGCATTGGAGGCTGAGGCTAAGAAATTGGAGGCAGAGGAAAGAAGGCAGGCTGCAGAAAGAGAAGAAAAGAGATTAGGTGCAGAAAGAGAAGCAGAAGAAAGGAGACAGGCTGCGGAAAGGGAAGCAGAAAATGAGGAGAAGAGATTACAGAGGGAGCACGAGTTACAACTAAGGGAGTTGGAATTTCAAGGCCATGCTCCTGAAAATGGTGCCAGTCCTTTTACCTCTGATGCCACTGCTAGTCAGGGAGCCTCAACCTCAGCTATGAGTTTTCATTTAGATCATTTTGTTGAGAAAGACGATGATATCGAGAGCTATCTAAATAGATATGAACTATTAGCTACCACGTATGGGTTAGAGAGAGAAAGGTGGAGCTTAAAGTTATCACAAGGGCTTCGTGGTACAGTGTTAAAGCAGGCTCTTTTGTTAAGATATGAAAAGAATGGAGAATTTTATAGAAAAAAATTTAGGAATGCTAAACTACTGTCAGGTGAGACTTATCACCAGTTCTCTGCACGGTTAGAGACATACTTGGAGAAATGGACGGCTCTGGGGAAAACCCAAGATCTTAAGGAAATGATCCTTATAGAACAACTAAGAGAGTCCATGGCTCCAGACCTGAGAAAGTTTCTCATGGAACAAGGTGCAGAGAGGCTGGGTGAATTACTAAATGTTGCTGAAAGATATCAGGCAGCTCAAGCAGAGATAACAGGTACTAAAAAGAAACAGGTAGACAATTTTAAGGCGCCACAGAACTTTAATAAATTTGATCATAGAGATCAGAACAAAGGTAAGCACCAGTTTGATAGGCCACGGTATGAAAATAAAACCCCACAATTCGATGAAAGGAAATTTGATGAAAGAAAATCTTTCAACCAAGGAAGGAGGTGGTGTAAAAATTGTCGGATGGACAATCATGACACTGACCGTTGTAGAAGGAATCTTATAGTAATGGCCACCCTTCAGGTCTTGTCGACCTCTAGAAAGGAGGAGGATATTATGATAAATACCACTCCAGAAGAGATGAGGAAGGCACAGGCTGGGGATAAGACCCTCAAGCCTTGTTTTAAAAAATTGTCCAATTGTCACACACCTCCAGGAAAAGGAGACTTCTATATGAAGAACAAACTGATATACCGGAAGACCGGAACTAGATCCAAAGGTCAGGGACAGCTGGTACTTCCTAAAAGGTATAGGGCAGACTTAATAAGGAGCTTACATGTGAGAAACGATGGGGACCATGAGAAGATAGGTACCATCATCCAAAAGGTAGCTCAAAATTATTATTGGCCCAAGGCAAGGTGGGACATTGTGAATTTTGTAGAAAGGTGTAGCATAGCACATGAGGGAACACCCACAAGTGGGAACATTGATCAGGACCTGGACACGCCACTGGGCAAACGTAGGCCTGACAATAGAAAGAATAATAAAGTGGACCAAGTGGATTGGGAAGCCCCTTTTCACGGACAATCTTCAATTGACTGTTTTACAATGGCCACTATGCAGAGAGTGCAAAAAGATGTCTTACCCCAGGATAAGCCAAAAATCCCTCAATCGGACTTATGTAAACTGGAGGAAGAAGATGTAGAGAGGAAATCTCTCATCAAGAATTCTAAGTGGGGAGAAAGCCCCACGAAAAAAATTGGTAGCGGTCGTTTTGTGCATGATGATTCTGGGAAGAAAAATCATCACTACAGAGCTTCGAGTGGAAAGGACCTGACATGTGCCAGGAGAAATAAGTTTGTGAATTTAAAAGTCCATATGTAGCTCTGTTAAGAACGTGGACTGATGAAAAGGCAGAGGAAAATATTACATCCTCATACCAATATGTGAATGAGCTGACCACTCGTTTAAAAACTGGCTGGAAACTTGCCAATGAAAATTTGAGACAAGCCAGGAAAAAAACATGCTGCCTATTACAACAAGAAAGCTAAAGACAGAGATTTGGCTGTGGGAGAGAAGGTACTGCTTCTTCTACCCGGTAGTCAGAATAAGTTGCAAATTGGATGGCAAGGTCCATATACAGTTCTAGAGAAGGTGTCTAGAACAAATTATAAGATAGATAAGAAGGGGAAAGAAAAAATCTATCATGTGAATCTCCTGAAGAAATATTTGGAAAGAGAAAATCAGGAAGAGACACATTTGTTGACCTTGTCTATTGCAATGGAGATGAAAAAGGAACCACTTTCATCATCTGAATATCCATTACACCCCCTGTGAGACAGCGGCACAGGTGAAAATCAGTACACATTTAACGAAAGATCAGAAGGAGAGAGTGCAACAGGTTCTAGATGATCATACAGAGGTGTTAACGGACCGACCGGGGCACACAAACTTATTGGAATATGATATGAAACTTATAGACCCCACACCTGTATGTATGAAGGCATATTCGATTCCTTTCGCTAAGGAGAAAGCGTTGAAGGAAGAGATAGACTATTTGTTGAAGGAAGGAATCATTTCACACAGTGAATCTTTGTATAGTTCCAGTGTGGTGCTCTTGAGAAAACCATCTGGAGAACATAGACTCTGTATAGATTACAGGAGACTGAATGCTATCACAGAAGGTCAGGTGGATCCATTGCCGGATACAAATCAGTTGTTTGCCAGGCTAAATAAAGCTAAATATTTCTCAAAAGTGGATCTGAGCAAAGGATACTATCAGATTCCAGTAAAACCTGAGGTTAGACCTTATCTAGCTTTTAGTACCTCAGAGGGACACTATGAATTTAACAGATTGCCATTTGGATTGAAGAATGCGCCTAGTGTCTTCTCTAGAATGATGAGAAAATTATTGGATCCACTACACAACTCAGATATCACCATATAGATCAACTCCTCATAACGTACAATTTGAGGAACATCTAATATTCTCGGGACATGTCGTTGAGCAGACTCAGAGAAGAGAAATGGTGAATATTGATTGCTAAGCAGCATTAAGACAAGCAGTAACACTTGCCGCTGTTCAGTAACATAACTGAGATAGATTCTTGGATTGCAGAGTCTGGGCAGATTCGTCTTGAGTCGTGCTTACTTTGAATTGACCCACCTGCATTAATCCATGATAAAAATAAAATCAGAGAAACGTTGATGCGGATTTTCTAAGCCGCCATCCGTGTGATGAGAATCACCGTAAGCACCAGGAATAATATTAAATTTCTCTATGTGTATATAGAATTATGGACTGACATATGATGTCTGTTTTAAGTGGGGAGAATTTGTTGTGAAAAATTCTAATCCACATATATAAATTAGAAAGTAAATGTAAAGCCTAGCGAAGTAATTCAATAAAAGGAAAGAAGAATGGTAAAAGAACAGTGCGGTCACAATAGCATACGCCTGTGTTATAGAACGCCATGATAGCTGAACAAGAAAACCCCTTTTTCTACTTCGTCTGCATAACTGTAACGCTTCCACGTACGATAGTAAAAGCCTACAGCATCATACACGCGTTTCTAAAAATAAAACTAGTACTGTATTTCTTGGACGACCTTGATAGGCACACTGCTTAATGACCTAGATATAATACTAGCATTAATGTCATTATAACACACTACGTTAACCTAAAAGACAGACGGGCTTAGAAGAGAGAGAGATGCACGGAGGAATGCCAATCCCACGTCGTCTCGCGATTAAAAAGTGAACGCGAAAGGCATGAAGACCTGATTTTTTTTTTTTTCAAATAAACAGTAATAAAAAACACTACCAATACAAGGTTAGGTTTTAAAAAACATGTTGAATGCTTATTAGGAAACATGACACAATACTGGTTTACGTCTGAAATCCTGACTTTATACTGACAGAACAGTCGAAAAAGGCAGAACAGGTGGCGGTTCGAAAAATAAAAAAATAAAAAACAAATACACGACTATCCTAGAATAATACATATTTTGAACGAAGCCACTTAACCCCAATAAACTTATATATTTTGTGCCTTTAGGACTTGCTGACAAAGAATATGTTATGTGTGTTACGCAAATAGTCTAGTATTAATAGATCATAGCCAAAATACTATAGTGGGGTTGTCTGACAGCACAAGATCATATTTGCTCATAATGGCATATGTTTTGAAAAACACTGCTTTAGGGGAAATGAGGCCAACAAGTTAGATATGATTTGATTGGCTGTAGTAATATGTAAGGCGAAACATTATTAGTCGAACTGCAAATACTATTATTGTAGCTAATGGCAACGTGAGGAAAGGTAACAATTTTTCAAAGGCTCTTGTAAACATGGTCTTATTGGTTAGAACCTTCGATATAGTCAATTAGAAGCGTCAGTTCAGGGCCAGTTTTGAAATACATTTTGTGACAAGCAAGTGCGTTGAGAGCAAGCTAATATTTTTCTAAATAAAAGCCTGGGATAAGGCAGATCGAAATTGTGCCAAAATTCATCGCCAGTCAACGTTACTTGTGTATATTTCCTTGAATTGTGGTAAGCTAGACATATTTCCTATATATATATATATATATTATATGAAAATTGAATATGAAATGATAAATTGTGTCTGTATGTGTGTGGTTCAGTAGCAAACAGAAGGCAAAGCCTAGATATTGCTCCACCATGTAAAAGTTTGTCAGAGAGGAGTATAACTGCAGTGGCATATATGGGATTGCCATTTAGTAACATGACACCTATCTTATTGTATAGAAGGAAGTACAGCTGGAATTGCAGAGGCGTTGTAACCATTAGGGAGAGTAATACTGGTATATTGTCACATGAGAAGCTAGTGGTTGGCATACAGCGCTGAACTCTGTGTTTGTAATGTCCTGTACTTCAGTGTGGAAATAGATATTATATATTAGTTCTGAAGAAGGAGGTACAACCTTCTTATTTCAGGGACCGTGGTACTGAAGTATTAGAGCAGCACTTGGTCTGAGTTTTGCTGGATCCAGAGGGCTGGTAGCAGACTCCTTGTCTAAGATATCGACCAGTGGTGTATTTCAAGATAACTGAGAAGCAAGCGAGCAGAGGAGACAGTTTTCCTGCCGCAGACACCTAAGTTAAGAATTCGTCAGCCAGAGCAGCTCACCCTTGTATAACCCACCTTTAAAAATTGACTGTAATACTAAAGCAAGAGGGACATTTATTGTTTTACAAATAAAAGAACTGTGATCCCTTCAAGATTATTTCCACCATTAACAAACACATGAAGTCGTGATGACAAACAACAACATAGCTTCAAAAGCCAGTATTACCTCTTAATACCAGAGCATAACACTACACACATATTGTAATAATATTCTATGTCAGGACAAAGATCCTTTGTATAAATTTGTGTGTACATAGACATTGCATTTACATTTGATTGTGATTCCTGATTCACTCTGTAGTTGGATCAGGATATCTATCCTTGAAAGAAACTAATACATAATTTAAAAGTTAACACTTGACTTATTTAAGCTAGTCTTCTAGAGTGTTATATGTATGTGCTTGTCATAGTGTGGTACAGTGTTGTGAATCTTAAATAAAGTATTTATCTGTATGTTGTTGTTATGAACTTACACTTCATCATTATCATAACCCGAGACATTCAATGTAGTCATCACTATCTTCCAGAATAAGTCTGAATGAGGTCTAAATGTGGTAGCAAAGTAAGGTCATCTGTAACACACCACACATATTAGATACAGTTACCTTCAAGCCCTCATGTCAAGTGTCAACAGCTCAAGTCCTCCTGTCAAGTGTCAACAGCTCAAGCCCTCATGTCAAGTGTCAACAGCTCAAGTCCTCCTGTCAAGTGTCAACAGCTCAAGTCCTCCTGTCAACAGCTCAAGTTCTTTCTATGTTCAGTTTTTTTTCTTCATCAGTTTAATTTGTCTCCAGCTCTCTTCTCCGTGTGTTTTTTTAGTCTACCTCTGCCTTTCTTTCCCTGTGGATTTCAGAACAAGGACCAATCTGTAATGCTATCAACAGGTTTCCTATCCAACGCCAGCACCTTTTTTTCATCTCTTGTTCCACTGGCGCTTGTCTAGTTCTTGTCATCAGTTAAACATTTGTGACTTTATAATACCATTTCAAACCTTATATTCTATGCAAGTTTCCATTTATGAAAGTCTGTAACCTTCTTTGTTGTTCTGCGTCTTTCTGAGCCATACAATAGGACTGACTTGACATTTGAATTGAAGATTTTTATCTGCTTTCTTGTTTTTCCTGTCTTATATCTTGTTTATAGTTTCTGTTGTTATCGATGCTTTGTGCTGATGTTCCCTTTCTTCCAGTACCTCTCCACATGTCTCTTTCCATATATTTTTAGTTGTTGCCAGTGGTCTTCCATATCGGTTTTATCATCCTGTTGAAGGAGTAATTAGTATCTGTTGGAAAGTGTGATTGCAACTTTGTCTCTAATTTCTTGATTTCTTAGATATTCCACATTATACACAATTTTATGAGTTTCATTTTTGTTTTTGCTAACAGAAGATGGTGATCTGATTCTGCTCCTCTATATACCTTTACATCAAGTAATCATGATCTATACTTCTTATTTATGGCCTGGTGATATCCATGTCTCCCTATGTATTATTTTATGTAGAAATATGCTTCCCCCCTATAGCCAGTTGATTTGAAGTTTCTTCTTCTTAGTCGTTCCCCTTCTACCATGAGGTGTAGAGTTTTGGAAGAGAGAGCACCAGACTATCCTATCGGCAGTCTTCCTCCTGGCCTGGTTCCATTCTAGTCCTCGATCCTTCAAAGATTGTCTAATGTTGTCCTCCCAGAGGACTCTGGGTTGTCCTGGGGGTCTGGATCCCTGGCTCTTTGTTTCCCATGCTTGTCATGGTAGCTGATCTTCTCCCATTCTGCAGACATGGCCAAACCATCTTAGTTGGGACTGTTCTACTTGGGTCTGCAGGGTGTGGGTTTTTAGGCCTTGACGTTTCGTCTGGTTGCGGACCATGTCTCTTCTTGTTACTCTTCTTGTTACTTCAACCATCTTCCTCAGATACCTCATTTCTGAGATTTGGATCTGACTTTTGAAGCTCAGGAGTTTATTAATAGTTCCCCATTCTTGTTCATCATACTAATCCATGTTTCCCAATGATTTCTTCAAAGCCGGTGTTGTCTGTTCCAATTTTTTAGTTTAGGTTCCCCCATCAAATTTGTGATTGTTGGGGAGCCAAGTAATAGCTTTCTTCTTTCTGTGGAATGTACTGGGCAAGTGAGCAGCACAGTCTGGGCTACCTCATTGGATGGGTACAGTAATGGCAATTAGGTTTAAATGTTGGGGTTTAATTATTGTATGTTCTTGGTGAGATTGGTGTATTCTGTCCTTAGTTGGAAGACACAACCTCTGGGGGTGGGTGACATGCTAGACATTTTAGAAAGCAAATTATTATAAACCCAGTATAATAAACAGATCTCAAATGTATTTGCATGAAAAATAACACTAATAGTGTTAATTTAATGTATATATTGTACTTCACACATTAACCTTGAGTATTGGTGCAAATTACATTTTAAAATTAAGTTTATGTTTACAGCTGTATGAAATAATGCTAGACATTAAGCATACAAGCACTCATGTTTTATGTGTCTGTAGAGACAATTTCCTAATTGTACTGGCACACTACTGCACAAAGTATAAATAAAATAAAATGTTTCCTTTCATTTAATACAAGAAGACATATGTTTATCTCTTTTTTGCATTTCTAGCATGTTTTGTGAGCTAGAAGATAATAGGGTACATGGTTTCTTAAGATGCTGTAAAGGGGTGGGGGACTTCTAGACAAAATAAGAAGCACTGGTTCAGACAGAGAAATGCTTTGAAAATTGATTAAGCTCTATGACTCAGATCACAGACATACACTCAATCAAACATGTATAACTCTTCACTAAATTTTCAGATTGCAATACATTTGTCATGTTAAAAAAAAGTATTTGCATCATCTGTGTTAGCTGTATCTCAAAATACCAGCATGTTACCAATTGTTTAAGATTTTATCAGATATATTTGATTTTCAGATTGAGAAAAAAAAAAAATGGAAAACAAAATCCAATTTCTGGATCAAAAACACAAAACAGGTAATAAAAGAATCCGCACATGTGGAGACTAGCCGATTTTATAGATTCACCATTTGAGCGCATCTAAAGTAATTGTATGTTTTTAAGTAACAGCGTACGGCTGTGGCAATATTACTTGAATGGTGACGGACGCGATATGGTCGCGGTGATTTTTTGCCGATGCCTAGATTACCATTCCTGAGGCAAATCCATATATTCTATTTCTCCGTCTGATATAGACGATGTATTTTGTTGTGTACGTGTGGTGTATGTTGGTATTTTTTTTGTATTATTATCATTCTGAAAGATAAAAGAAGTTTATTCTTGGAGAGCTTTTACTCAAGAATCGTTTTACATTATAGAATAATTTTAGCCATAAAATGGCTCCATTTTGAGTAGACTCGCCACGAGATACTTATGATACTCCTACAGTGTTACAGCAGAGCTTCATCGCAGCCTGGACCTAGATGTGTCAAGCTGCTAGTGTGTTGCTTCTAATCGACAGGAGCGAATTGATGTTTAAAGATTAAAATAGTATAAACTACGGTAAAAGAAAATGAACATGGTTCCATTTTATCGAACCATATATTCTATCAAGCCGTTAACCTTGAACTTTCAGAACGTCCAGTGCTGATCAAATCAACTGCAATGTTGACTGATTATTATTGATGGATATAGTCTGGCGCATGAAACTATATATTACGAAACTGGTCCTGCCAGATGGATGTACAGTTTCATCTTGTAATAAACTGTCCTCGTCATTTACAATCCAACAATGGAGTCCAGCATCTGTTCATGTGCCAGTTTTTTGGTCATACTGTTTTTTGACCCATTAAACCTACATCACCGAATTTAAACTAATACCACCATATGCCAGAGTTTAAAAAACGGCCCACATCACATTATTCTCATATATCATAAAATACAATACGTTGGCCATATAAATAAGGAGCGACAGCAATGTCCAACAACCTAACATGAATAAAATTAATGGTAACAATCCTGGCGGCTAGATAAAGGGGAAATACCTATTCAAGTTTTCATAGAAAATTGTCCCCCTTTCAAGATATGTCAAGTTCAAGTAAATGCCATCCCACAAATGCGTGTTTCTTAGCAGTCTCCTGATGTTTAACATGTCGATGTTTGCTGAACCTCTACGTTATCCAAGAACGTGTGTACCTTTGTGAGGGTCCCATACGTTCGACAGTTTCCTTACCTCGACTTGTGCTCAACATGCAAATGCCATCGAGACCCCTACAACTTACAGTCGTGTTTGACAAGGAAATTTTTTTTTAAAGATAAGTGGCATTATTTTAACGCTGCACCGTGTCCACTAATTGCCTCATGTTTTTGTGTTGAGTCCTTTCTCTCATAATGTCCCATTCCTGTCATCTAAATGTTTTAATTGTTTAATGTGCCATGCTGGGAAGGTAGGGAAGGATGAGACCTACGTTGGGGTACATCCTCTGTTTTTCACACCAGGGCCCCATGTTATGCTTTCCTTTAGGGACTGTTTGCTAGATTTCCCACAGGTGGAAATTCCGTCATATAATTGCCGAAGGAATTTCTGGTCCACTGTGTTTTGGTTTGCCGGTGACCCTTAGTGTTTTTAGACGTGAATGGGCTGTTTTTATTATTGTGGATAATTTTTTTACTGCTGTACTTAGTTTCATGATTGACTTTATTTGTAATTGTCATTTCTTTCATCCTTTGCTATCCCTGATTTCTATACAATTTTTCTATTTATAACACCTGTACTGGTGCTTGTCCTCATCTCTTTTTTTGGCAGTGTCCCCATCGCATATTTTTTTTTCCAAGTGACTTTTTTTCTTTGTTTTCTTTCTCTTTATTCCTTCTTTGGATTCTGCGAACGTTGTCATTTGTGCTTTGGGTAATCATCGTCTTTCTTGGCCAAGTTGTTCCTCATGTCTTGTCCGTCACATATTACCTGTCTTATATGCCTCTAAAAATTTTTTTTGGTTTAATGAATGCTTTAAGGATTGTTTTAATAATTAATGTAGTAATATTAGTATTTCCTTTAAATTAAAGGAATTTTAAACCATAGGTTCACTGGTGGACAAGAAACCTGTCACACACATTAAAGTAGGTAATACTTAAAATTTATTTAATAAAATAGTTGACTAACGTGAGTTGCCAACTCAATATAATATAAGAACAAAATGTCTAATTTTTTGACCTATTTTCATCAAGCAAGGTAAAGGCGCTTGGTATGGACACTTAATGAATTAAAGCGATTCGCAACCCGCTGAATAAGCGAAAAACCCAGGAACAGGAAATCACAGAAATTTTTCAGATGGAAGGAAAGAAAAACATCAGATGGAAGCAAGAAGCTGGATAGACTAAAATTTCAGATGGAATCTGAAAGAACATAAACACGCATGACAGATGGACCGCTGAGGCTCTTAAGATGCAGTTAGAAAGCTACTGAAAACAAAAACTCATAGACCTTCATGAACAAAAATTATTGTCTTTAGAGTTTGAAAGAATCAAATTGATGAATGGGGAATAAATGGGGGGACATAATGCAGCTGAAATCTCAAGCATCCTACACAATAAGAGCCATTCTGGTTTTTTTTTTTTTTTTTGTTCTTTACAAGATCAGGGTTAACCCCCCCATTTAAAACCTACTTCTGTACGATATTGTATTCTATCTGAATAGATTTCCAAGACCATGATGAGAGTCTCATAAAATTGGATAAATTGGAGTAATTGTACACGACTTAATTGGGAAATTTCTCCACAGAGAAAAAATGAGGTATAAGATTAAGTTAGTATTATATATATTGTATATATATAATATATATTAAATAATTTATATAATATATAGCATATTTATAATTATTTATATTTATATGTTTAATAGAATATAGAAAAATTATTATATAAAAAGTGTTTAATAGGGTTAAGTGAAACAGACTATCACACTAAACATAAAGGGGG
>JAMPIV010014592.1:0-70366 GCA_024509875.1 Oreohelix idahoensis
TCGCAGTAATCAACTAAAAATAAAGCGAAAAGTAAAGAAATGTCACAAAAAATGTGATATCTGCGAGAAGATGATACAAAATATAAGACACCAAAGTGTATAAATATAAATGGTGTATAAAACTAAACAATAGAAAAGAGGAGATCTACAAGTACAAACAAATCAAAACAAAACTAAAGAATGCGAAAAAATAACGAAAACACTAACACATGTCATCACAACTAACAGAAATATCAACAAAAGTCGCTTAGCAAATTTCACTATAGGAAATTTGCATACCCTACAGAACACTCTCAATAGAAAACCTCTGTCACGTTGTATGATCTATAGGAGTCACCACCCATCCAGACCCGCAGAAATATAAACATATAAATATACAAATATACAAATAACATATAAACATATAACATGTAACAAAAGAATGAGAAATACAGAAGACTCAGTAGAAGTATAAGGGCACAGTTCACGAACAAACAGGCCACTTAACTTATGGACATCCAACCGTCAGCAGAGCAAAGAACATGTGAAGATCAACATTCTATGGACAGAAGATCCAACGTTGATCGAACATGTTGATCTTGCGTGGTAACTGTCAGGACGATGGTAGAACTTGAGTTTCTGATCAGTACAAGTAGTGTAGTTACGGAACTTGGCCTTCTCAATGCAAGAACTCGTAAGCACCGGCACTTGATCCTCTCATAGCACGGTAGTCAAAAATGCCGCAACGCCGGGTAATGTCATTTTCTTGCATCAGGCTTAGCAAAAAATTCTATGTTGAAAAGATACCGGGCAACGCCGAGTACTTCCAGGATTCTGTATGACGATGTCTTGGAGAATGCTGTATGTTGATTTCTTGTAGAATGTAGCGGGTAAGGGACTCCGTGTATGCTGGCACCAGACCAAACCAGCTTATGGCCACCAAATGTTGAGTAGCAAATGTTGCAGCATTAAATGTTCCGTGGATGATTTTCATTTGCCACACAATGTTGAGGGTGTCATATTTCTTCTACTTGCCAAAGGTAAGGTAATACTGGCACTTGAAGAGTGGTGTATCACCCTCAGACACCAGGGATGATAAAGGCGAAATAATATGGTGTCTTTAGTCTGGTTTGTATGTATGATGTAAGTGTGGAGTTAAACAGCTACAGTTCCAAACAGGGACGTCACATCAACTTATAACGTAGAAAGTCAAGGAATCTTCAAACAGCAAGTGACGTTTCCATCATGTATTGTGGACGCCACAATGACAAGGTGCATAGACATTAATATGCAGATACATTACATGTACGGTAGAACAGCCATCATTACATTGACATAGTCAGCACAACACTGGATAGCAGACAGCATCATAATAATGGTGAATCATATGAATATCAGTACATCATAACCAGCTGTACATGTAGTCAGGGGGAAACCTCCATCCCTTTCCATAATAGCCGGAAGATATCAATAGAAGATCAAATCCACTCTCCTTTATCTGACCCCAGCAAGACAGGCATATCTTCTGAAGTACATAACAATGTCCTCAAAGTTCCTTTAGTCAACAAAGGTATCAGACCTAGATCGAGCAGCAGAGTTCAACAAGTAAATAGTCCTTAGGACATGCATCAATCCGATGCATAACAACGTACGTGATTCGTGAGCTGAGAAACTTCTCATAACGTAGACTCTTCAATAAGCAGGCTACAAACAATGTCAATCTCGAAAGATGGCGATAATGTTATTCAAAATGTCATTACCTTTTCTTCAGGAAATAAACCACATAACTCACACGCCTCCAGGCGCTTCGAATCACAAAAGAGATATCATCTCAAAGGAACAAACAATATATAGAGGACTCCATTTCCTGATAGAATAAGCACAGACGCTGGCAAAAAGGCGTCTTGCTCTCGAACGAATCTGCCACACACTGCGAGGCGGAAACCCGTTCAGACAACAACCAAAAAACTTAGACATGCGCAGAAACGCGCGATTCGAATACAGTTCAGATAATATACGAAGCTAGTACCTTTTATTAGAACACCCTAAAAATTCGAGCCTTAAAAGGATAGGAATCCGAAACATTGCAAGTTGCCAAATGTTTTTCCAAGAAAAGTGGGCCTGAGCGCTCCATACATGGACATGACTTAAGATCGCTCCATACATGGACATGACTTAAGATCGCTCAAACAAACTTATCGGCAACCGAACGCCAACAACAAACCAAAACTGTTGTAAGTAAAAGTGACATGCAATTACACGGGTTATTTCCCTTGCATAAGAAAAATATAAAGTACACAGAATACGTTGCGACATTCTTGCGCAACATATGTCTTTCTCATCAAGTAATATTACACCATTTTTGTTCTTGATACAGCTTACTCCTTGTGCAAACCGCGACCGATTTGATAATTTCTTTATTTCTTCATGCATATCTCTTGTCATGTGCTTTGCTTCCAAGTCTTCTATTTCCTTGCATTTTGTTTCTATCCACCGTTCTTTTGCTTGTCTACACATAGTACGTATGTCATTGTCTATTGTTTTATATTCTGGAGTGTTTTTTGCTATCTTTCTTTCTGCCATTTTATTCAAGATGTCATCTGTCATCCAAATTTGATTTTTCTTAGACTCCTTTTTAGGTAAATTTGCATTTGCTGATTGTATGCTTGTTTTTAAGCATTCCCATTTTGCGGTTGCTTTTTCTTCTGGGTTTTCTCTCTATACTGCTCCATGCTTTCTGTCAATAACTGTTGATATTTATTTTTGACGTCGATTAAATATTTCTGTTTTATATCTGGTTGTTTCAGCGCTGATATTTCTATCTGGGGTTCCTCCTGTCTTCTGTTTCCTGCTCTTTTCAGCTTTATATTTACTTTCATGACGACTGGATTGTGATCTGAATTTATGTCGGCGCCAGGATGTGTCTTTGTACTTGTGACACTGTTCTTAAATCTATGTTTTATCATGATATAGTCGATTTGATTTCTTGTTACATCTCCTGGGCTTTTCCATGTGTATAATTTCCTTGGGTGGTGTTCATAAAAGGTGTTACATATGACCAGCTGGTTTTCTTCACAGAACTGGATAAGTCTGTCTCCTCTATCATTTCTTGTCCCTAATCCACACTGTCCTACTATTTTCTTGTATTTTCCGTTTCCTACTTTTGCATTCATATCACCCATTACTATCAACACATCTGTAGATTTGACTGGTTTAAGTGTGTGTTGTAGCTCTTCATAGTATTCTTCTATTTCTTCCTCGCTGTGATCTTTAGTTGGTGCATAAGTTTGTAATATTGATATGTCGAATGGCTTTGCTCTCATCTTTAGTAACATCATTCTGTCATTGTGTGTCCAGTATCCACATACGTATTTTTCTAACTCCTTCTTTATCAACATTCCTACCCCTCTTTCATGTTTTTCTCCTCCTGAGTGTATAAGCGTGTACTGGTCTCTTGTTATGTAGCCTGTATCCAATAGTCTTGCCTCTGCAACTCCCAGTATATCGAGTTTCATGTTTGTTGCCTCTAATATTAAATTGTCAAGCTTTCCTTCTCCGTTTAGAGTTCTAACATTCCATGTTCCTATTTTTAGGCTTCTCCTACTAGTTTTTAGGTGGTCTTTCTCAGAATGCTCCCTTTCAACAGAATTTAAGGAACACTCGTCATTATGGACTTCCTTACTCATTAGAGGAGTTACCTCTTCCCTGTTAATTTGTACAGTAGATTCTTCCCTAGGGGACAGAGAGTTCTCTACATATCGGTTCTTATCTTGTTGTTGTGATCCCATTACGTTCTGTAGGAAGTACGTGGTAAGGCCCCAATCTCTTCCACGGTGGCTAGCCATTGTCTTATTCTATGTCCGACACGCCTCTAGTGCGCCACACACTTTGCTGTTTCGCTTTGCGAGCCGTTGATCTTTTCAGATTCCTCCCCCTCACTCACCGTCTCAGTCTTTGTGTTCTAACTACTCCACTATTAACGTCCATATCTGTCAAAACGCAGTTAAGGTCGCCTCCTAAAATAATATTATGTCCTCTGTATGACTGAGTGAGTAAGTTGTCTAAGTTTTCGTAAAATTGTGGTTGGTGGTTGTAGTTTGCTGGAGCGTGTATATTCACTATTGTGTATATGTGTGTGTTGTTTCCTACCTGAGCGATGGTTATTTTGCCCTCGCTGTCTCGGGTTGTCCTAAGTATTTCCCACCTGTCTGATGTTTGTAGTATTGCTGTTCCTGAACCTGTGTTGTGTATGGCTAAACTAAAACAGGAATGTCGTAGCCCTAACTTGGTTGTGATTTGTAATGCATGTTTGTCTGTGTGTATGTTTATTTCTTGCAAAAGTATAAAGTCTGGCTTGTATTTATGTATAAGTGTTATGATGTGATCTAGTTTTGAGCGAAGTCCGCTAACATTTACACTAATTATCAAAATTTCATCTGCCATTTTTAACGTATAACAATGAATAAAGTGTATAAAGTCTAATTAAATAGTTTGATAACGTACCCTGAGTAATGGTCCTAATGTCTGTATTGCTTGATTTCCCAGATGCTGTCATTTTCTTTCCAGTCAATAATAAGTCTGGGGGGTGTCTGAAGTGAACCCTCCTCTTCTGGTGCCGTATTGTTTATTTCCTCATGTGTTAGTGTGGATGTCTAGATGGCTGGAGCTATGGCAGTGCTTAAAATGTTTTCTTCAGTTTGGGATGTTGGTCTTTGTTTCATTACTGATGAATATGTTGTTGTTGGTTTACTTGTGGTTTTGCATTTTCTGGTGCTTCAGCGGTAGCTTTTGGTGTTGTAGTATTGTTTGGGCTGTCTGTGGCCGAGTATCTTCGTTTCCTATCGTTCTGGTGTGTTACCACTTGAAACCCGTCGTCTTCAATTTGGGGCTGTAAGGGCCTGGGTGTTGTAGCCGGTGCTTCTGATGGGCTGTACGTCGGTGGTCTTGTCAGTGGAACGATTTCTTCTCTGGCTGGCTTTTTGTTGCATTTGTTGGCCCAGTGAGTATCCTCACCGCAATGAGGACATACCGTTCTCCGCCCTTGCATGGTAACTAGGACCTTATGTTTTTGTGCTCCAGTTATTCGGAGCTCCAGATAGTGCGGAATGGCCGTCGTGGCTCTACAGAGTAGACCCCATTTGTCAGGCGCGTTGCGGATCTTGAAAACTTCCGCACTTGGATCGCCTGTGATTTTAGCCGCAATGGCTTCCACGGCTTCTTTTTTTATTGTTGGTGGGAGCCAGTGGAGAGTTAGTTTTGATCTTTCTTTTTCTATATGTTCTAGGGTGATAGTAAGCTTGGGGTTTGCCAGTTGTATGGTTTTGCCATGCAGTTTATCATAATGCTTTGCATGGGCTTCCGTGGTAAGGTTGAAGTACCAGCGCACTGGATTTTTGAACCGGTACAAGGAAGCTAGTCCGTTTATCGGTAGCCCACCCGGGCCAACAAGTGCACTTGATAGAAATGGGGCGACGCCTTCGCCGCAGCTTGGGGTTCCGATACCAGCAGGAGTAAAGTTCCTGTCCGATGCAGGTTTCTTCCTTCTAGGGCATCCATCCCTAGGTCCATAGTAGTAATGAAATTATTGCTTGCCATAGTATCCTTCACAATGAATAAACAGAAGCTTGGAAGTATACAGTTGAATCGAGCTGGATTTCACTACACGTCCGTAAAAACTTCGGAAATGCAAAGTTGGTGATTTGGAATAAAAGATATTTTTCTCAAAATTAAGCACTTGTGTATCGTTTACGAAATTAAATACGATTAGATATATATATTTAAAAATATAAATTTAAATGGGATAGTCTTACAAACGTATAACTAACTATATTATGTGGAACACATTGAACATTACCAGATAATTTATTGCGAAGTCAGATTTAAATGGGATAATCGGGTGTATCTTTTTTTTTTCTTTTTTAAATTACATTTTTATAATTATTTTTTTTTTTTCATTCCAATATTTATTCGTATTCCGTTTGACTTTACAAAACATGTTCTTTTCGCTTTTCCATAAGGAAGTTTCAATGCAAATAAAATGACTCAATAGGCTTTTTTTTTCTTCTTTTGGAAGTGGAATTTTTATTTTTTTTTCATGCAGACACACATCATACTCATACATTTTTCATAAAATAATGTTGTAGTAAATGCAAACATGTATGGTGTTTGTCTTTTCTTAATTTTATGTCAGCTGGGTTAAATGTTTTGTTTTATGTGTGAATATATATAGAAAAAGTTTTGCATTAAAGACCCTTTGCTCATAGAAGGCTTTATTTCTACAAATCCATACTAGGTGTCTATATTCTGCTAAAAGCGTTTTTAAATGTATTTCAGTGTTTGGAGTCATCTTTGGAATGATGCTGAGCATAACTGCTTTATACATATCTACTTCTGATGTTGTATGTTTTTGTAAGGTCTGTTTCAAAGTGTTCAAAGTTTGTGTCACTGTATCACATGAAAAGAAAATGTGTTCTTCTGTCTCCATGACGTTTAGTCTACAGAGTTTACATTTTATTAAAACCGTAGTTTTTTCTTTCTCTATACATGATTGGTGTTGAGTTAAATAATAACCTATAAGTTATTTCTTTCACCCTTGGTGATGTGTGTGTCTTTTGTAAATGAGTGAAAACCTGCGAGTAATCTGATACACCATATTTATATCCTCTTTTTATTCTTTGGTAAAGCGGAGGTTCCTGTGCTAACGCTAAATTTTGATATATCTCTTTGGTTGTTCGGTGTATTATTGTTTCATTTCCTTGTATGCATGCGACGCATTGTTTATAGAAATGTGGTAAGACTCCGAAATGGTGCGGTGCTGTATTGTTAAACTTACATAATTTTGTTAATGGTAGTC
Source organism: Oreohelix idahoensis (assembly GCA_024509875.1). Lineage (NCBI taxonomy): Eukaryota > Metazoa > Mollusca > Gastropoda > Stylommatophora > Oreohelicidae > Oreohelix > Oreohelix idahoensis. The sequence goes on from JAMPIV010014592.1 coordinate 6,833, forward strand.
CAACATAGTAATGTGCTAAAGGATATCCCTGTGGTTCATTTATTATACTACTTATAAATTTGATTCTCATAGCTTGAATTTTGGTAGATATATCCTGTAGGGATATTCCTCCTCTTGCTTTATCCTGTATTAATGTTTTATGTTTTATGTTATGTAATGTGTGACGGAAGATGACATGTCTAATTAAAGAATTTATTTTTATTATAGTTCTTTTTGGAGGGTTAAAAATATTGCATATATATAGTAGCTTAGGGATAACATACGTGTTTACTATAATGCCCCTACCGAAGATTGTAGCGTTTTTATATTTGTAACATTCTAATTTATTTTCAGTTATCAAATGTGTCACATTTGGCTGCACTCTAGAGATATATCCTACTGCTTTAATTCACATTGCCACTCCTTTCTTTACGGGAGATGTGCACGCTTGTCTTTTACCTAATCCTATTGCGGACCTTATTATTGGTCGTATTCACGGAGTTAGGGAATGTACCCCACAGCAGATTGCTGCTTGGGAAGATCATAATATGCAAGCTACCAATGCAGTGGTTACAAGAGCACAAGCTCTACAAACACCCCAAACTTCATTGAATAGTAATAATGAAGTTCATAGCCAAGATAGTCACTTGGTTATTTCCCGGGACTCTTTCATAAAATTACAAGAAGAAGATCCTTCTCTAAAAAAAATCTTCATTCTTGCGAAGAAAGGTGATCCAAATCAGAATACACAAAAAAAATCTTGGATTGCAATGAGAAACGGTGTACTTGTACGTATGGTACAAAACTCGACTACGTCGGCACATTCGCAAATTCTTGTTCCCAAGAGTATGAGAGTACAAATATTGCAACATGCTCATGACTCGCAATGTGCTGGACATATGGGATTTACCCGTACAAAGTCGAGAGTCCTTGCGGCTTTCTTTTGGCCTTTTGTTAACAAGGACATTCGTATCTACTGCCAATCATGTAAGGTATGTCAGGAGGTCAAATCTAGAGGACCACGACATGCTGCGCCTATCCAGGCTGCTGACATCCCTATTCGGCCGTTTCAGAAAATGGCCATAGATATTATTGGCCCTTTTAAGATCAAGTCGGCCAGAGGACACCAGTTTATCCTTACATGTGTCGATATGTGCACACGTTGGCCAGAGGCTATCCCTCTTAAGAGCATATCTACTACCGATATCGCAGATGCTCTTTGGCTGATATTTTCTCGCTTGGGGTTCCCCAGAGAAATATTGTCAGACCATGGCACTCAACTCATATCTGACACTATGTCACAAGTGATGTCTACCTTACATATTAAAAGATCTCTCAGTAGTATCTATCACCCAATGTCTAATGGGTTAGTTGAGCGTTTGAATAGAACGTTCAAGACTTTGCTTGGTAAGATAGCTGAAGATCATCCTCAAGATTGGGACAGGGTTTTACCCGCGGCTCTCTTTGCTTATAGAGAGGTCCCAAACGAACACACAGGATTTTCTCCCTTTGAACTTTTCTTTGGCGCGCGTCCGCGCGGCCCTATGTCTTTACTACACGATCTCATCACTGCCGATGATATTAGCGATGACACTCAATCCTCATATGAGTATGTCATTGCTCTTAGACAAAAGATCATTGAGGCATGCAAACTGGCAACTTCTTCATCAGAAATTGCTAAAGAAAAGGCAAGGCAGTTTGCTAATAAGAATAGATGTCTACGACAACTTTGTCCAGGTGACAAAGCATTCGTCCTACTCCCCAGTAGGGAAAATAGACTTCTTATTGCATGGAAAGGTCCGTATGCAATAGTCTCACGAATTTCCGATGTTGACTATGTGGTCGATATTGATGGAAAGCATAAAACTTTCCATATCAACATGCTGACGGAATTTCATGAGCGTCCAGACTATTTGCTGCCTATTTTCCAGGCAACGGACGATTCTTCTGTACCTCATGGTCATTACTCATCCCTGTCTGTCATACAGGATGAGGAATCTATTTTTTCTGATGTCAATCTTCCTCTTCCAGTGGTTCCATTACATTCCACGGAATCTTGGAAAAACGTTTCTGTTTCTCCTAATCTTTCTGGTGACGAACATCGACAAGCCTCGTCGATGTTACAAACATTTCAGGATGTTCTCACTGACATTCCTGGACACACGCATGTCATAGAACATGACATAATTCTTACCGACAATAATCTCTGCCCACGGGATCACACATCATCCCGCCTAAAACAATCCCAAGACACGGCTGTTCACAAACCCCGCTCAGTCTACATACTTGCACGGGCTAGCCACAAAATAGCTAAACACCCGTAGCTCAAAACAGTTCAGAGTGCATACCTCTACGCAATTGAACTGACCAGCGTTCACACGCTTTCTAACTCTCGAAACTTCTCGATTATACGAGAAAATTCCCCTATCACCATTTAACTTAACATTAAAGACAATCACGTATTCAAGCAACGAAAACCCATAATCTAATCTGACAACCAAACATTTTCAAGATTATTTCCCCTCCATTAGATTTACTCTCTACAGTTTGCCAGACCGCCCGGGAAAAAAAAATGATTTATCATTTTTTTTTTTTTTTTTTGAAAATTTAAGTCCCAAAAATTTAGAGGTAAATGAAATTATATCATATGGCTACCAAAAAAATGTTCCTATGACAAGTCAAAAATATCAGCACAAAATGTAAAATAACAAATAAAGTATCCAACATAATCATACAAGCATATTAAAATTAATCTAATACAAAACCAAACTAAGTACATTTAGTACAAGAAACAACCGATAGTAAAGTGAAAGAACAAGATCAAGCAAACGAAAAATGATCTGTAGTAAAGGAAAGTAAGAAATCGGAAAATGAGAAACAATCAACAATACCACATAATAATCAATAAGTAAAACAATTCCATGTAAAATAAATACAAATACCCTACTAATTACATAATATTAAGTTATATAATTAACTTAACAATACAACGAATAAAAGTATAAGTAGAATAAAGAGAAACAAAGATGTAATACGGAAGTATAAACAAGATATGAACACATTGAAAAGACAACAGTAAGATAAAGTGAAATGTAGAATAATCACCAAGGACGGATGGAAAGCAAAGGCATAAACGCAGAAAAAGTCAATCACAATAATAATAATAATAATAAATTCTTTAAGCACCAAACACGGCGCATAAGGCAGAAACCAGTGCTCTCCAGGTTGTTCGTTGTGACGCCACTCCTCTTAGCTCTTGCACATTATTTAGGCCCAACGTTCTTCCTTCTCTTATTATTGTTCTTCTGAGTGTTTCTTTTGGTCTTCCTTTTTTCCTCTTACCCTCAGGAACCCAAGTGAGCGCCTGTAGTGGTATTCTGTTGTTTTGCATTCGTAGGACATGACCGATATATGACCATCGTCTTTTCCTTATATAGTCGGAGACATATTTCTGCCTAGAGTCTTCTCTTATTTGTCGATTAGTCTTGAATTCTTTCCAACTGATGTTCATGAGTTTTCTAAGACATTTGTTCTCGAATGTATTCAGCTTGTTCTCCAATGATTTTGTTATTTTCCAACTCTCACAGCCGTATGTTAACACTGAGATAACATTTGAATTAAACAGACGAAGCTTGGTATGTATATTCAATGATCGTAATTTCCAAATGTTAGATAATCTATTGAAGGCGCTAGCTGCCAAAGCAATTCTAGTATGGATTTCTCTTGTTGTGTCACCATCCTGAGTCATTTTACTGCCTAAATAATTGAAACTTTCAACTTTCTGTAGTTTTTCCCCGTTCAAGATGATATCAAAGGTCTCGTTAGAAAAGTTCATAGTTTTAGTTTTAGAGGCATTTATTTGGAGACCTATTTTAACCGAGAGATGACACAAATTATTTATTGCTTCTTGGGATTGTCTTGGTGTTGAACTTAAGAATGCTACATCATCTGCGAAATCCAGGTCCCCCAGGAATTTTCCATTTGTCCATTTTATACCCAATTGTTCATTGTGGGTATAGTTTCTCATAACCCAATCAATAGCTATTCCAAAAAGTAGTGGTGACATAATACAGCCTTGTTTCACCCCTGTTTCTACTGTAAACCATTCTGTATTCCCTTTATTTGTTCTAACACAACATCTTGCATTGTCATATAGCGCTTTGATTATATTCAACATATTTTGTTGGAAAACCATAGATTGTAAGTATCTTCCACAATGATGGGCGGTGTAGACTATCAAAGGCTTTTTGAAAATCGACGAAGGTGATAATAAGTGGCGATTGCCTTTCCACTGATTCTTCTATAATTGTTCTTAGTGTGAATATTTGATCAATACATGATCGTTTCGGCCTGAAACCCGCTTGTTCTTCTCTGATCTTTTCGTCAGCATGCAATTTAAGTCTTTCTAACATCATGCAACATAATAATTTTCCAGGTACTGATAATAGAGATATACCACGCCAGTTATTACAGTCTGATAGATCACCTTTCTTCGGTAACTTTACAATAATACTGTCTTTCCATTGTTGTGGTGGTTGTTCTTCTCTCCGTACTTCATTTATAATATCTAAAATTCTCAAGAGGTTGTTGTCATTAACTGCTTTAATCATTTCCCCTGAAATTTCGTCAACTCCAGCAGCTTTAAAATTTTTTAATTTTTTAATCACAATACATACTAATAAATGTTTAAATCAGACAACGTATTACAAAAATAAATACAAACATGATCACAAGGCACAAAACAAAATGTCAAAGTATATCTATACTAACAACAATAGGAATAGTTTATAACTAAACAAAGCCTAATAAGTAATTTAACTAAGTTACAAAAGTTATATATAACTAAAAAATAAATTATAGACATCACACAACCAAATAATAGCATTACAATAAGTAAGTTTGCCTTAACGCACAGTCAAGCGTTAAATAAAAATACATCATAACATTAAACAAAACAACTTTTCAACAAAGTAATATCCCTGTAAAAATTAATCATAGCGCATAGTCAAGCGCTGGCACACAAAAAATAAATTACAATGCCAAAAAAAATACAATTTTTTTCTCAAAATTTACCATACAAAATATTTCAGAACGATAAATTATCAAAAAATAAAATTATTACTTGTTTTTAAGTAATTCGAAGTTATAACGAATAAACTAACAATGAAATTAGCTTTTAACAAAATGAGAGAAACATAAAATATCCTATCTCTAAACAAACACTTAAACCAAAACATGTAAGTTTTTTTCCAAAAATACATCACAAAAACACATGGGAAAGAAAACAAATTGTCGTCTGTATACGAACTTTCAAATATATAAACATAACATAATGTATACAGAGTATGTATTATAACAATCTGTTCATATTCTTCAAACAAACAATAGTATCAGATGTGTTTATCAATTCTACAAAAAAGTTTAATTTAATTTATAAGTTAATTCTGGCTGACAATAGCGTTCAGCTTCAGTGTTATTTAACTGTAAATTTATATCCAAAATCCAAAATCTATTGGTACAATAAGATATGAAAAAGGTCCGATAAAAATATCTTAAAGATTTTTTTTTTAATTTATCAAATTAATCTGCTCAAAAATGTTGAAAATCGTTTTTATTTAAATACTATGTACTATATTCTAACAAGATCAGTGGTTCACCATATGTTAACAATTCACATAGAAGATCATTTCTGATACATGCAAGATAATTCTATAAAACCACGTTTCACAACATAAAAATAAATTCATATAATATCTGTATGTTAATATGTAAAACAATTATGGTATCAAAAAACAATGGGAAAAATACAATTTAGAAAATAAAGTTACACACATGAATATGAAAATGACTATTACATCATCCAAAAATGAGTTGTATAACAAACTTATCCTAACAATTACAGCTGCAACCAAAAAATATAAAGATTAATGATTATGATACAAATGAGCATAGGTTTGAAACCGCTCACAGCATTCATCAAAAACTACATACAAATCATTACCAACAAATATGCTACACATAATCAAAACATAATAGTATACAAATGACATAAAAAATGGACTGGTACATTCTCGAAACAGTCATATATGTCACACACAAAAAATGTACATATAGCAATCAAATGATGCATTTGCACCCTCAGGAATTACGTGTAGACATGCTTAGAGATAACTTGAGAGCCATTGTTATTTGTCCTATTACAAACACCTTGTTGTACTTTGATTTTAATAATCCCAGTTACAATAGTTGCGATTAACATCTCTTCTTAAACAACAATGTCCACCAGATAGAACTTGCTTTTTTTTAGCAGAAAAATCATTACCAGACTGACAAACTTTCATATGATTATTTCTACTATAGTTTGCAAAACTTTTAGGATCACAATATTGAGATCTGTCAAATTGTTTCTTGTTTTTAGGAGAAGAAACGTTACCGTAGGATGAACTCCCTTGGTACTTCCTAACCTCAGGGTTATGTCTCCTATCAAAACTGTTTTTTTTCTTTGCTTATGGCAATGTGTTTAACAACTGGGTCATACTGCATGGACTGGGTATGACTAGTAGAAAGTTCGATAGTCTCTTTACTGTTTCTTTGGTTATCTACAGGACTAGCTGTTACTGTAGACTTTCCTTTGTTGCTTTGCCGCCAGCAATCAATATCACTGGAAGCATCGGTATTGCGTGGAAAGTTATATTTTCCACGATAAGATATATGTTCCATATTCTTCACCTTAGAATTCGCAAAAAGTGTCTGAAGCTGACCTTTTGCTTTAGCGCTCTGATGATAAGCAACTTTCTGTCTATTCATTTCAACATTGACAGAAGATAACATCTTGCTATTCAAGACTATGTCAAGTAGACCATCTAATCTTATTCTGGCTTCTGAAATTTGAATATCTTTGAGTGCAATCTGCTCAATTAATTCCTTGTTTAAACTCTCAGCTTTTACAACTTTGCAGCTTTCCTCTGATAGCAACTTCTCAATCCCAACAACCTTCTATTTCTCAGCCGTTATTAATGTCTCTTTCTCATCCATTTCTTTATTTGCCTTTAACTGTGTCAATTCCCTTTGAACCGCTTCAATTTTTTCTGTATAAGTCTTATCACGTTTATCGGTCTCAACTTTCAAGTTCTCATACATCTGTTTATTTTTCTGGGCCTCCTGTCTAAGATCCTCCACTTCAACATGCTTAACTTTCATTTGAGTCTCTAACTCTTCAATTTTGCTTAAAGCAGAATTGAATGATGTCTGTGAACTAGAAAGTTCCAAGTTAGCTTCATGTAGTTCAAAGGTAAGTCTAGATACTGTCTCGTGTAGTACCCTCTATTCAGAAATGTTCTGTAAACACTTCTTTCTCTCATGTAATGCACTCCGCTTGTTCTTCTTTGTTTGCTCTTTATCTTCTAACTCTTTTCCCTGATCATCAGAAATACCTTAGAAAATTATCCTGTGTATATTTCTCATTATATGATCATGCTTAACATGAGTATAGATATACACAAATGAACGAAGGTAAACTAATAAGTCTGCTAAATCCTTGGCTATCCTTAGATGAGGAACAGAATGAAAATTCTCCTGAGCAAAATACCTTATGGCTCTTGAAGCATTAATCAAAAATACCTCCACTACCTCTGCTTCAAGTGCTGGACCTTGCAATCCATCATCATGTCTAACTTTCTCAAATAAATATTCCAAGATAGGCCTCATATCGTCAGGGTCTCTCTCATCTTCCATCGTTACTTACTTATTTAATCACCTATATATGTATTAATTAAACTTTCACCTCGCCAAACCAATTATCTTTTTTTAAGAAATTGCAATTGTTTCTCAATTAATGTACCATCACTTCCTGTACATAGCCATACACTACTGATGTATCAACATATCCTACAATCAATTGATATAATTATCGACAACAAAACAACAGAATAAAGAATGTATATCATAGGCAGGCTTGCCGATAATGCACAAAGTTGCACAATCTACACATAACAAAAACCACTTATCTGTTTAATTCCGCCCTCTCTGCCAACACACCGGATATCACAAAGTTCTGCAGATAAAATCACTCCGCTGCGGAAAGGTACAAGAACTCGACTGTCTTCTCTTCAGGTTTCTGCCACAGTATAGAACGTGCTCAACAATGCATCAGATGACAGGGATCGTAGCACAGCAACTCCGGAACTCTTGATCTGAGGTATACGTGCAAATGGATTCTCCAAAATACTGCACATATAGCTGAACCTGTATATGGAAAGACTGGAAGAAGCACTGTAACTATTATGGCATAAATGTCGCTGGTATCGATGAAATCTTGAATAATATAATGGACTCTTGTAGTCCTCCTTTCACATGCCAACTGCTAACGTCAGTTTGTTGATATACCCGCCAAGATATGGGGATGGATATGCGCAGTCAGCTGATAGCTGTGCACAGTTGATTACTGGCACGGATAAGGCGTGAGTCGTTTTCCTACTTGCGCAACACAGGCTATAAACACGACTATTGTAAATTCTAGATCCAGATATGGGTTACCAAAGTGACTTGCCACGCGAATGTAATCTGTTCGTTCCAATTTGACTGGAAACCACCACTGATAATATCTATTTTTAATATCACACTGGCCAACACTGATAATATCTAATGTTACTTAGTTTCCCACTGACGACTCGCTGTTAATCCGCCACTGATACCCAATGTTAAATCAGTTTCAATTATTTTTTCAGTTACCACAATTATTCCCGAGTGATATCAGTTACCAGTAGAAATGTTTACATAGGTTTCATTCTTAGCAGTACACACCGACTGCACTGGCTAGTGATAGAAGTAGGTCGTGGGGTCTACAACATAATCTGAGAAGACTTAAGCCACGCCCACACACAAGGCTATTTATGTATCTGAGTACTACTGTCACACCCGCTATTATCTTATCGAGTTTAGAATGTTGTAGTGAGTGTGTGTAGGAAAAATCACACCCTACAGATACACACATCAGACATGGAGCGTTGAAACCTCAGTTGACAGTTAATGATAGTTTATTACTTTACAACACGTTAACATCGAGTACACATATAGTCAAAATACAGTTCAAAATAATCAATCCTCACATGCGCGCTATCATATGATCATGGATCCTTTAGCAAACGGTTATCATCCCCGTGCTAACAATAATAAATATGGCCTCCTCAAAGATACGCTTCACCATCAACGCTATCTCATATAGTAATGGATACTTAAGCAAGCGGTTATCATCACCGTGCTACAATAATAAATATGGCCTCCTATAGATAATCATGGATTATTTAGCAAACGGACATCATCACACCAGCGCCGTGCTAACAATAATAAATATGGCCTCCTCAAAGATACGCTTCACCATCAACGCTATCTCATATAGTAATGGATCCTTAAGCAAGCGGTTATCATCACCGTGCTACAATAATAAATATGGCCTCCTATAGATAATCATGGATTCTTTAGCAAACGGACATCATCACATCAGCGCCGTGCTAACAATAATAGATATGGCCTCCTATAGATAATCATGGATCCTAACATCTCAATATACACACAATCCTGCTCACTCAGCAGTTTGCAATAATCTCACCTCACATATCAAAATTATCCTTTCCCATGAAATAATGGCCTACACAAACTATGGCCTCTTATCTTTCAGCACTGTACAGGCATACTCTCGAAAAACACACAGTAGGGCCGACTTCTCCGGTCGATGCCCAAAAACTCTCTGCCCACGGGATCACACATCATCCCGCCTAAAACAATCCCAAGACACGGCTGTTCACAAACCCCGCTCAGTCTACATACTTGCACGGGCTAGCCACAAAATAGCTAAACACCCATAGCTCAAAACAGTTCAGAGTGCATACCTCTACACAATTGAACTGACCAGCGTTCACACGCTTTCTAACTCTCGAAACTTCTCGATTATACGAGAAAATTCCCCTATCACCATTTAACTTAACATTAAAGACAATCACGTATTCAAGCAACGAAAACCCATAATTTAATCTGACAACCAAACATTTTCAAGATTATTTCCCCTCCATTAGATTTACTCTCTACAATATGTATGACTAATATCACTTTATTTCAGATGTTATTTACGATTTGATTGTATCAGACATGATAAAAAGGGAATGATGCTAATCAGAGATAACCTTCACCGGCATTGTCAGGAAGCATAACCTATAATTGTTAGCCAAATATATCATGGCTAGTTCTTGCCTGGAAGCTTACGACATACCAGCAAGTACATAAGTGACTTGACATCCATGAGTGGAAGGCAAAGGTTATATCGTACCCATGTATCATAACATATGATTTATTCATGTATTTTGTTAATTCTGCACAGTAGACATTATCTTATCATGCTATCTCTGTAACATACTTCTTCTTCTTCTTCCGTCCTTAGCCGAAGACCGACCAAGCAGTCAGTGGCCATTACGCCTTTCGGCGTCTTAGGGCAACAAGAAATTATCCGTTGTTCCGTTACGCCTAAAGGCGTTTATTGGTACAACAGAATATTAATTGTTGTTTCCGTAATCAATGTCACAAGCAAGCGGTTGATCAATCCGCTGTGCCCTCTGTAACATACTACCATGATTCATTCATTTATATACAAACACTGAAGACATGGTCGCATCATGTACAGCAGTTGGTGGTGAGATTGTTGGAACACCATGGCCACCTATTACCTCTTGTTCCAGGTTTTTATGATCAATGTTTATGATCATTCCTGATCGAGAAACTAAAGACTTGAGGACCGTTGATCCTGCTATTGAAGCCTAGAGGTCAACCAATCTTCAACACCTTAGTCCCCCGTAGTTATAGGGCGGGCTGAAGGAAATTCTTCCTGATCATCAGTGTGTCTCAGGAACCTCGAACACTATCAGTTGAGTTTTATGTGTAGCCATCCAACAAATCCTGTGAGCAGTTTCTAAAACGACTTTCTAATGATGACAACTAGATGGCAAGAGATAATGTGACAAAACTTTTGTGTAATTTCAGTGGAAGATAAATCCAAGACTTTTTCTATTAATTATTTTAATTTGTAACTATAAATACTCATACATTGTACCATCTTCCAACACCCATTTCTCATTACAAGAATATATATAGATGTACATAATAAATTATGAAATTGTACTCATTTGACTTGTTAAATTTTTAACTGTTAAATTTTGAGTTACCTTTTCAAATTTAAGTATAAAATCACATATGGTTACTATAGCGAAAGTAGCAACTTATACTTCTGCAGCCTAAATCTATTGTCCAGCTCAGAGTATTCACAGCTGTAACTCACTTGTGATACCAGTGTACTTCCCGGGCACTGGAACTTCATCCTTTCTGGAGAGAGATTCTACTTCTTCTCTATCACCATTACCATACTAGAAAAACCTTTCGCTACATTGGAGGCTCTTTCACGGGATATTATTTTTATCCTGAGCCACAATCTATGTATTCTTCTATCTTGAGCCACAAATAGTTTGTAAAAATAAATTTTTTTGAAAAATTCTAAAACTTAGAAATTATTTCGTAAGAATAGTACCATTGAGTACGAAGTAAATAGGAAACGCTCACAAGGTTTTAAGGAGTTGTTTTGTTCAAAGTAATTAATTGATTTTAATTAAGTTTGTTGGTTAGTGAAGATAAAATTATATACCCTCTGGTAAGTAAGCATCATGGCTGATTTGGTGAAGTTTCGATCTGCAATCATGCAGGAGGGAAAGGAAGTAGGATTGACAGGTGATGCTCTTATCCAGCATGTCGCAACTGAAGTGGACAAATATTTGGATAGAGAGGACAAAAGATTGGAAGCTGAAAGAGAAGTCAAAAGAATGGAAGCAGAAAGAGAAGCCAAAAGATTTGAGGCTGAAGCTAAGAAATTAGAGGCAGAAAGAGAAGCCAAAAGAATGGAAGCAGAGAGAGAAGCCAAAAGAATGGAAGCAGAGGATAAGAAATTAGAAGCAGAGAGAGAAGCCAAAAGGTTAGAAGCAGAAAGAGAAGCCAAAAGATTTGAAGCTGAAGAAAGAAGGTTACAAAGAGCTCATGAGTTAAGTTTAAAGGAACTTGAACTCCAGGGAGCAGCTAGCAATCATGGTGCTAGCTCACCTCATTCTGAGAGTAGCTCCAACCATAGCACGGCAAATGGAGCCATGAGTTTTCTCCTGGATCCATTTATTGAGAAGGAGGACGCCATTGAGTCGTACCTGGATAGATATGAGAGATTGGCCTCTACCTATGGATTGGAAAAGGAAAAATGGAGCCTTAAGCTATCTCAGGGGTTGAGGGGAGTTTCATACGATGTTTATTTAAAACTCTCAAAAGAAGACCAGGAAGATTATGAAATCTTAAAACAAGCTTTACTGGTCAGGTACGAAAAGAATTCTGAATCTTATAGAAAGAGATTCCGAACTGCTAAGCTACTTCCAGGAGAAAACTATCACCAGTTTTCTGCCAGATTGGAAACTTATCTGACAAAATGGATTAGCTTAGGAAAATGTCAAGATATAAAAGAAATGGTCATGATGGAACAACTGAGAGAATCCATGCCTCAAGAAATGAGAAAATTTCTTATGGAGCAAGGAGCTGAGAGATTGGAAGATATTTTAACCATGGCTGAGAGATATCAAGCAGCTCAGTCAGAAGTATCAGGAAATAAGAAGAAGCAGGGTGAGAACTTAAAACCTTCACAAAACTTTACCAACTATGAACACAGGGACAATTCCAACAAGAACAAACACAGAACTGATTATAAAGACAAAAACCCTCTAGGAGCAGATAAGAAACCTTCAAGAAAGGAAGGAAAGTGGTGTAAATCTTGCCAAATGAGTAACCACAACACTGCGGAATGCAGACGGAAAAACCCTCCTCATCACGCTGCATGCCTTACAACAGGAAACAAGGGAAGGAAGGACCTGGCAGATAGTCAGAAGGACCTCCATCATCCCCCTGTCTGTGAGGAAGTGACCTTGAATGGCACCCAAGTACTGTGCTTATATGATACAGGCTTGGACTTTGACTCAGTAGTGTGCTCTTCTCTGGTGAGTCCTGAACAGATAACCACAGAAACAGTGGAAATCAGAGGACCAGTCAAGGGAGCAGGAACCATGACACTGCCCATAGCCCGAATCAACACAAGATCTCGCTATGTGGAAGGAGAGATCAAAGCAGCAGTGATGGACAACCCTATCTACCCATTAATACTGGGATGTAGATATGTCTTTCTAGGAGAACCTATAAGACCCATAGTGATGGCAACAGTTCAGACCGGGGCAAGCTCTAAGAAAGAGGAGGATACTATCATCAATACTCATCCAGAAGAGATGAGAAAGGCTCAAACTGCTGACAGTACATTGAAGCCTTGCTTTGGCAAATTACCTAAAAGCCATAACTCTCCAGAGAAAGGAGACTTATATATGAAAAATGGTCTACTATATAGAAAAGCTGGAACAGGACCTAAAGGACATGGACAGCTTGTAGTGCCAAAATCATACAGGGAGCAGGTTATGAAGCTAGTACATGCTATACCCTTCAGTGGACATATGGGAATAGGGGCCACTGGACAACGGATAGCCTGTCACTACTTTTGGCCAGGGATCACAGAGGACATAAAGAGGTATGTGAGATCCTGCCCAGAATGCCAAAGAGTAGCTCCTAAACATAGGACTGCACCAGCAACACTGGGAGAAATGCCTATTATGGGAACGCCCTTTGAACGTGTTGCCGTGGATATTGTTGGACCCCTCAGTAGGACCAAGAAGAGAAATGCATATATCTTAACCTTGGTCGATACTTGCTCTATGTGGAGAGAGGCAGTAGCAATGTCATCGATAGATTCGAAACATGTGGCAGAGGCACTGTTAACAATATTCACCCGATTAGGTTTCCCACATCAAATATTGACTGACAATGGTTCTCAGTTTAGGGGAAAGCTAACACAAGAAGTATTCAGGATATTCCAAGCTAGACATTATCACTGTAGCCCGTACCACGCCCAAGGGAATGGTCAAGTAGAGCGGTTCAATGGCACGCTCATTTCAATCCTTAGAAAGTTGGCTAGCGAGAAACCTGAAACTTGGGACACATACTTACCCTCAGCACTATTTGCCTATAGGGAAGTCCCACATAACTCCACAGGATTGGCTCCAGCTACATTGTTGTTTGGACGACCAATCAAAGGTCTACTGGAAGCATTGTTGCGGACATGGACTGATGAAAAAGCAGAAGAAACCGTGACTTCTTCATACCAATACGTTAACGAGTTGACATCTCGATTGAAAACAAGTTGGAAACTGGCCAACGATAACTTGAGACAGGCCAGGAGGAAGCAGGCTGCTTACTACAATAAAACAGCAAAGGATAGGGAACTTGAGGTGGGAGAAAAAGTTCTGTTACTGTTGCCCAGCAGCAATAATAAATTGCAAATTGGATGGCAGGGTCCCTACGTCATACTGGAAAAACTTTCCAGGACCAACTATAAGATTGACAAGAAAGGAAAGGAGAAGGTGTATCATGTCAACCTTCTTAAAAAGTATTATGACAGGGAAGCATTAGAAGTTGCACATATCATGACCCTGGCCATTGCAACAGAAATGAAGGATGAACCAATTTCCTCCATGGAATACCCCTAACAACTACGGAAAGCTATGCTCAGGTTAATGTGAGTGAACATTTAACCCTTGAGCAGAGGAAAAAGGTTCAGGGGGTGTTAGAAATCCATGCTGATGTACTCACAGATAAGCCGGGGTGTACTAATCTGTTAGAGTATGACATGACGATTACTGACCCTACACCAGTTTGTATGCGGACATACCCTATACCTTATGCAAAAGGACAAGCACTAAAGGATGAGATTGACTATCTCTTAAAAGAGAAAATTAGTTCAAAGTCTGAATCTCCCTACAACTCAAGTGTGGTGCTATTAAGGAAGCCTAGTGGTGAACACAGGTTATGCATTGATTATAGGAAACTAAATGCTATCACTGAATCTCAGGTAGACCCATTACCTGACACCAATCAGTTGTTTGCTACATTGAGTAAGGCTCGGTATTTTTCAAAAGTAGATCTAAGCAAGGGATACTACCAAATACCAGTGAAACCAGAAGTTAGGAAACTGTTAGCCTTTAGTACACCAGATGGACATTACGAGTTCAATGTACTCCCATTTGGTTTAAAGAATGCTCCAAGTATCTTCTCCAGAATGATGAGGAAATTGTTGGAACCATTACAAAATCCTCATATCACCAACTTCATGGATGATATTCTGATTGCTACCACTAAATTCGAGGAACACGTAGTAGCACTCTCCATGTTGTTAGATAGACTGAGAGAAACGGGATTGACAGCACGTCCAACTAAGTGTCATATTGGATGTGAGACATTGGAATTTTTAGGTCACACTATCTCTACAGGGCAAATGTCTCCTGACCCAAAGAATGTAGAGAAAATGAGAAAAGCACCAAGACCACAAACTAAGAAGGATGTAAGATCCTTTGTGTCACTGTGCGGGTTTTATCAGAAATATATACCCTATTTTAAACTCATTATGCGCGCCATTAACGGACTTAACCAAAAAAGGTCAGCCGGATAAAATACAATGGACTGCGGAGTGTGAACAGGCTTATACAGAGTTGAAAAATAAGCTGACAAATAAACCTATACTTGCCCTTCCCGATCTCACACAAGAATTCGTACTAAGAACGGATGCTAGCAATGTAGGCATCGGAGCAACATTACTACAGCGGGCAGACACACCGCCACATATGCTTCTACCAGTAGCTTTTGCCAGTAGAAAGTTAAATACAGCTGAAAGAAATTATTCTACCGTTGAACGTGAATGCCTCGCTTTGGTCTGGTCGATCAATAAATTTGCCCCTTTTCTTTACGGGAAACACTTCATTGTGGAAAGTGATTACCAGCCTTTGATGTTTTTAGCAGTGTCTAAAAAATTAAATTCACGACTTTTAAGGTGGAGTTTACTGTTATCTCCATATTCGTTCAATGTGAGATACATACCAAGACGGGACAATCTTGGACCCGATTTTTTAAGTCGTCATCCTATCAAAGCAGATATAGAGAAACAGAAAAGTAAGGACAAACTGCAGCATGAGTTACCAAAAAGTTAACTGTGCATGCACTGTTTTAAAGAAGAGGGCTCTGTAGCGAAATTTGGCATCTCTTGCTTTGTTGTGGAAAAAAGAATGTGTAGCGCGACATACACCCACGCACAGCGCAAGGACAGCGGCGGTCTTTCTTTGAAGTTTGAACATGACGGAAAAATGTTTAGGCCAGACAATATTACTGAAGAATGAGGAAATAGCTATTATAGGAATGTATGGCGGACTTTAAAAGTTTGCATTTACTGGACATTAAATTTAAAACTACAAGAGAACGCCTGGTTGGAATAATATTAAATAAAAATAACTCAACAACAGAGATAGACTATGAATTATATCCAAAAGGAAATTATTCAAATATAAATAGTTTTAAAGATAATTAATATTTTTCACCTTCATCACATCTGCTAAAAGTTAGCTAATAATCTTTAAAAATTCATTATACGTATATCTCTCAACGGATTTGGATAAAACGTATATAGAATGAAAGCCTCATATGGGGGAAAAGGAAATGTACATAGGAAGGAAGGAAGGATATAAGTGTGTAGTGAACAGAAGAAAAAAAACAAGTACAGGAAAAGCACAGATCGCCTCAAATCGCCTCAAACCGAGAGATTAAACGAAAATCTTTTGGGACTTTTAGAGGTGCTTTCTCGTACGAGCGAGAGACTGAAATATAAGGACAGAGCGGCGCATTAGAAATCACACACACCAAATCCAGAAGCCAGAGTGAGAAACTGGAAGACAGCATCTGCAAGAAAAGTTCTATTTTCACGCTGCATGCAGGGCAGATTAAATTAAGCCAAAACAGTCTCACCGTGAGCTTATAAATCCTAAGAGGGTATGTAAGTTTATTAAAGATATATGTATGACTAATATCATTTTATTTCAGATGTTATTTACGATTTGATTGTATCAGACATGATAAAAAGGGAATGATGCTAATCAGAGATAACCTTCACCGGCATTGTCAGGAAGCATAACCATTAATTGTTAGCCAAATATATCAGGGCTAGTTCTTGCCTGGAAGCTTACGACATACCAGCAAGTACATAAGTGACTTGACATCCATGAGTGGAAGGCAAAGGTTATATCGTACCCATGTATCATAACATATGATTTATTCATGTATTTTGTTAATTCTGCACAGTAGACATTATCTTATCATGCTATCTCTGTAACATACTACCATGATTCATTCATTTATATACAAACACTGAAGACATGGTCGCATCATGTACAGCAGTTGGTGGTGAGATTGTTGGAACACCATGGCCACCTATTACCTCTTGTTCCAGGTTTTTATGATCAATGTTTATGATCATTCTTGATCGAGAAACTAAAGACTTGAGGACCGTTGATCCTGCTATTGAAGCCTAGAGGTCAACCAATCTTCAACACCTTAGTCCCCCGTAGTTATAGGGTGGGCTGAAGGAAATTCTTCCTGATCATCAGTGTGTCTCAGGAACCTCGAACACTATCAGTTGAGTTTTATGTGTAGCCATCCAACAAATCCTGTGAGCAGTTTCTAAAACGACTTTCTAATGATGACAACTAGATGGCAAGAGATAATGTGACAAAACTTTTGTGTAATTTCAGTGGAAGATAAATCCAAGACTTTTTCTATTAATTATTTTAATTTGTAACTATAAATACTTATACATTGTACCATCTTCCAACACCCATTTCTCATTACAAGAATATATATAGATGTACATAATAAATTATGAAATTGTACTCATTTGACTTGTTAAATTTTTAACTGTTAAATTTTGAGTTACCTTTTCAAATTTAAGTATAAAATCACATATGGTTACTATAGCGAAAGTAGCAACTTATACTTCTGAAGCCTAAATCTGTTGTCCAGCTCAGAGTATTCACAGCTGTAACTCACTTGTGATACCAGTGTACTTCTCGGGCACTGGAACTTCATCCTTTCTGGAGAGAGATTCTACTTCTTCTCTATCACCATTACCATACTAGAAAAACCTTTCGTTACAACTGGAAATTTTCAATTCCCTAGATATCTGACATTTTCTTGTTGGACCCTTGAACATCTTATATGCATGTCTTCCTTTCAGATTTTTATCCCACTCTGCTTTCCATTCATCTGTTATTAAATCTTTAATTAAGCTGGGTGAGACTTATCTAACATAACTCTGTTCATGTAATTT
This sequence comes from Oreohelix idahoensis, assembly GCA_024509875.1. Classification (NCBI taxonomy): domain Eukaryota; kingdom Metazoa; phylum Mollusca; class Gastropoda; order Stylommatophora; family Oreohelicidae; genus Oreohelix; species Oreohelix idahoensis. The sequence continues at coordinate 25,125 of JAMPIV010014592.1, forward strand.
AAGCATAACTCCTTTCTCCGTAATTCTAATGGTATAATTCCTAAAGCCACCTCTATAGCTCCCATTGATGTTGATCTGATTGCACCTGCTATTGTACAAAAAGCCTGATGCTGAATCCTGTCTAATTTAATCTTGTTACTGTGTGCAGCAGAGTCATATATTATACTTCCATAATCTATTTTTCCTCTAATAAAAGATTTATAAAAAGTGAGCATTGTCTTAGTGCTTGCACCCCATCCATTACCTTTCAAATATCTTAATAAGTTAGTCAATCCTCTGCAAGACTCCACTAGTTTATCTATGTGTTTATTCCAATTCATCTGTTGGTCCAATATCATTCCTAGGTATCGAGTGGTTTGTACTGTATGAATGTTTTGCCCTTGGATATTTATGTCTATAATTTTATTTTTTACAACCCTACCCTTACTGAAGATCATTCCCAATGTTTTATTTGTATTAAGCTGAAAACCCCATTTTGTCATCCATTTACATACTTTATTTATTTGCTTCTGTAGATCCTTATATAATTTTGGCAGATGTCTACCAGTCGTCCATATAGCAACATCATTTGCAAACTGACAATTTATTTGTTATATCATTAAATTCCTCACCTAAATCATTTACCATTATTGTAAAAATCGAAAGAGACATTACTGATCTTAAGATATTCCATGTTGTTGTTCATACAGTTCTGATCTATCATTGTTTACCTGAACAGTGAAATATCTATCTTGCAGTAAATTCTCTAAATAATTATATATTTTAGCGGATACTCCTATCTTCTTCATTTTAAAGAGAGCACCCTCTCTCCAGCATTCATCATAAGCTCTAGCTATATCTAAAAATACTGCCACAGTTTTTTCTTTGTTTTGAAATCCTGATTTTACTTCATGTTCCAATTTAATTATCTGATCCATAGTGCATCTGTTCTTCCTAAATCCTGACTGAGTTTGATTATATAAATTATTCTTTTCCAAATAAAACTTAAATCTTTTATTTACTATGGTTTCTAATATTTTTAGATGGGAAGTTAAAGAAATTGGTCTGTATGAACTGGCATCATGGGCATCTTTATCTGGTTTTAGTATTGGAATAATTACTGGTGTTTTACATGTTTTGGGAATTTTTCCTGTATTCCAAATTTTGTTAAAAAGGGATGTTATAATTTCTATGATATTTTTTGGTATGCGTTTCAAGATTTCATAGCTCAAGATGTCGTGCCCTGCTGATGTATTTGTTATGTCCTTTATTGTATTTTTAACTTCTTCCATTGTAATATCTGCATTTAAATATGATAAATTTTCAGTATAATAAGGTACTTCTTTATTTAGTTTTTAAAGAAGTAATGCTCTTCTGTTGACTTCAGCCTGTCCTAGATTTTCCTTGGAATTAACTCTATGGTAGTACCTTGTCAACACCTCTGCTTTCTGCCAGTCAGTCTCTGCCCTGTCAGGTCTTTTTATATTAGGTATTATCATAAGTTTAGTTCTGCCTTTAATGACTTTTAACTTATTCCACACATCTGTTGTAGAGTTTGTTGTAGGTTTCAGTGTTTGGCAGAAATTTCAAAAATGATTTTCTTTTGCCTTCAGTATTCTTCGGTTTGATTCATTTCTTATGTTCTTATAAATATCTAAATTGTCTTCACATCTATGCTTTCTTTATTCTTGTACAGCTTGTTTTCTTTGTTTTTGAATTTCTGTAGTTCTAACTGTCAACCATGGTACTGGGTTTTTGTTCCAATGTTCATTCTTTTTTGTTTCCTTAATGTGGTGTGGAATTATCTGTTCTAGCATATATGCATTTGGTATATATTTAACAGCTATTCTTAATATTTCTTTTGTGAGATTATCTGTAAATACATCTACATTTTCATTATTATTCTTTTTTATCTCTTCCATTTCTACCTGAAATGCTACCCAATTAGCTTTATTATAGTAAAATTTCTGTTTTTCTACCAGTTTGTTAAGTTTTTAAATTATCTTTTAGTGTTATTTCAATGGGTAAATGATCAGAATTTGTATCCCCAATAACTTCCCATTTTGCATTAGCAAGATTTGGTCTTACAATGCCTATATCAATAGCTGTGTCTTGCTGGTTTGCACAAGGGTTAATTCTTGTTACTGATCCATCATTCAGTATTATTAGTTCATTGTTTTCAATGAAGTCCAACATTAGTTTTCCTGATTTGTCTATTACATTGCCTCCCCAAGCTGTATGATGAGTATGGAAATCTCCCACTATGATAGTTCTGTTGTTTATTCTTGTATTCACGTCTGAGATATCTCTTTCGTTTATGTTTCCACTTGAACAGTAAAGGTTAACTATTTTTATTTCTTCTAACTCAGTAGTCACTCTTATAGTTATTTCTTCAAAGTTTTCTGTTCTAAATGATTCCCAGTCAGTTATTAATAATAATAGCCCCTTCAGTCATAACTGACTATGGGAATGCGCCCCTGAGGTGACAGCCCTCAGCTGCTTATTTTCCTGGTGCTCCTTTCGACGTTTTCTCCTCACCTCTGCTTGTTGTGTGGGCGTCTCTTCGCCCAATCTTGAGGTGGCGCCGTAAATAGCATCGCCACTTAGTGCGATCGGCAGCTTCATCCTCCCATGTTGCTGGATCCATGTCCAGTGCCCTCATATCTCTCTTGCACACATCTTTGAACCTCAGCTGTGGTCGCCCAACTGTTCTCTTGCCATCTGCTAATTGTCCGTAGAAGATATCTTTTGGGATGCGACCATCTTCCATTCGGCGAACATGGCCAAGCCAGCGAAGTCTGCGCTGTCTAAGCAGTGTATACATACTTTGAAGGCCAGCACGTGACAACACCTCGACATTTGTCACTTTATCTTTCCACGAGATGCCGAGGATGCGGCGTAGACACCGTAAATGGAAGGTATTGAGCCTTCTTTCTTGCTTAGCATAGGTCGTCCAGGTCTCGCTGCCATATAGGAGTGTGCTGGTGACGCAGGCATTATATACCGCAGCTTTGGTCTTCATTGTGAGTTTGGAGTTTCCCCAAACACGCGATGTGAGGCGGGCAAAGGTAGCTGCAGCTTTGCCAATGCGGCTGTCAATTTCTGTATCCAGTGAGAGTTTGTCATTGATGGTAGACCCTAGGTATGTGAAGTGGTGCACCACTGCCAATTCATAGTTATCGATAGTGATAACTGGTGCAGCACCCGCATCCTGATTCAGCACATTCGTTTTCTTTAGACTTATTGTGAGGCCAAAGTCCTTGCAAGCTTTAGTGAAGCGATTCATCAAGTTTTGAAGCTCCTGTTGGCTTTGAGTGACGACTGCAGCATCATCAGCGAACAACAAGTCTCTAATAGTGACCCTTCTGATTTTAGTTTTTGCCTTCAGCCTTGAAAGATTAAACAGACGGCCATCTGACCTAGTGTGAAGGCATATTCCTTCAGTTGCATCTCTGAATGCATGTTTCAAGAGTAAGGCAAAGAAGATCCCGAAGAGGGTCGGAGCCAGAACACAGCCTTGTTTAACGCCACTTCGTATGTCAAAGGGCTGTGACGTGCTTCCAGCATATTGGACTGTTCCCTTCATGTCGTCATGGAATGACTTTATCATTTCCAGCATTTTAGAAGGGCAGCCTATTTTCGGGAGGATTTTGAAGAGTCCATCCCTACTAACCAGGTCAAATGCTTTTGTGAGGTCTATAAAGGCGATATATAAAGGCCTTTTCTGCTCTCTTGATTTTTCCTGAAGCTGGCGGACAGAGAAGATCATGTCTGTTGTTGATCTACCAGCTTGGAATCCACACTGTGACTGGATATATGCGCTCAGTTAACTTGTGTAGTCGCATTAAGATGACTTTGGCAAAAACCTTACCAACAATACTAAGAAGAGAGATGCCTCTGTAGTTATTGCAATCACTTCTGTCTCCTTTATTTTTATACAGTGTTACAATCTTGGCATCTCGCATGTCTTGAGGAATAGTTGTCTCTTCCCAGCACTGGCACAGCATCCTATGCAGGGGATGTAATAGTCAGATTCCCAGTCAGTTATTAAATATGTTTTATTAACTAGAAATGCCACACCTCCTCCTTTTTGAATTTCTGTCCTATCATTTCAAAAGACTATATATTCAGGGATGGTAAAACGTTGACTTGGATTAAGATTAGTCTCTTGAATGGCAAATATTATTTTAGATTGTTTATACATGCCTATTAATGCTGGTATATTTTTTTTGGCACTTCTGCAATTCCACTGTATTATTCTAATGTTCTGTACGTCCATTATTTAATTGTTGTTTGTTCTAAATAGTGTTGTATTCTTTCACTCTGAGAAGTGTATAATATATTTTTTTATTTGTTAACAACAAAGTCTCCTAGATTTTTGGTTTGTCTGTTAAAGTGTAGTTCACATTGAAGACTCAGCGTAAAGGCTTTCACATTGTTTGATACAAAATGAATAAGTTTTTGACAATCTGTCATTTTTTCATTCAACATTTCTTCTAGTTGTTTTTTATCTGTTTGCTTTTGCTCACTTATTTTGAGTTGTCTTTCTGACTCAATCCTTTTCAGTAAATCTTATAACAGATGAAAGTCAATTAAATATCTGTTAAAGTCCGTTATATAACTAGAACCACCAGGCCTTTACACCCATCCACTTTAATATTGTTCTTGTTCAGAGTTTATTGTTGGTTTTTTTTTTTAAATTTTTCTATTTATTTAACGTATGAGCACAATTGTGATTGTCCCTATATCCATTCATTTGAAGGATGTCATGCCACTTTCTCATGTCGGCGGTTGTTCATATTATTTGGAATTGAAAACAATATATATCCTAATTATAACCCATCAGAGATTGAACGGGATATCTTTTTTTTCCATTAATTTAAAATAAAAATGTTTACTTATTATAAGACCCATTACAAAAGAAAGCAATAGGTTATCATAGGCTTTTGAACACCGCATTTGAAATCTGGTGTATATGGGTGCAAGGGATATTCAGTTCATCCCCATGTGGGTTATAATTTGGGTATATAGTATTCATCACTCCATATAGTGTAATACTTTGTTCTTTGTCTTATGTGTTGGCTCTTACATGATGTAATTTATCTGCCTTTTGCTGTGGCAATGTTTAATGTATGTGGCTGTTATGATTAAAGTTCATAACGATTATGGGTAATTTTCTATTTCTCAGCTCGGCAGGGCTCCATTTGTGATAATTTTATAAGGAACTACTCACTAATAAAGGAAGTGATGTCATACCGATATGGTGTAGATGCAGATTCCAATTTTTGAAGCAGAAGATTGGGGTGATCTTCTGCTAGAGAGATGTGGATTGTGTTTCAGTGTAAGCGGACGTATGTGTGAAAGCTCATGCAGTCTATAGTGTTTTTTCTTGAATCTTAATATCACTAGGGCATCAAGATACTATGTTTAGGTGTCCCTAGTTTATTCGAATCTCAGGAAGTATTATTATGGCGACAATATGTATTAAATGAAGATATATACTGAAGCACATTACAAACGCACCACTATTATATATACTGATGCTGAGAAGTTGTTAAAAAAAATGTGTGGGAATGGATTTTCCATGTGTTTGTCATGAGGTAGAGAGCGAACGGCTGCTGGAATGGAAAGTGCATGATTCAACCCACGGGTTTGTGTACAGACTAGATGAAAACAATGAAAGTTACACGTGTAACACGATTCCCAACAGCTATGACCCTGAAAATGTGTACACGTTGTGGCAGTATACTCTGTATATAAAGGCCGTTGAGACAAAACACCCAGTACATGTGCTTGAAATGCCACGACTATCTGAAAACGACCACCAACGAGCCATTGGTATGTTGGAGACCGGAATGAGCTTTTGGGCCATTGCCAGAAGGATGAATTGCCACCACAGCACTATTGTACGTCTCAATGAACGGTACGGAACCACTGGCAATGCCCGGGATAGACTTCGGAGTGGCCAACCACGAGTTACTACCCCTGCGCAAGATCGTCATATTGTGCTGAGTCACCTAAGGAATCGTTCTCTCCCGGCAAGTCAAACAGCAAGAGCAATAGTGGTTAAACGTGGGCAAGTCTCTCGAATGACAGTCATACGACGACTCAGAGATACAGGCCTTACTGCAAGACGACCTTATGTTGGGCCAAACGTTACTCACAGACTTTGTCAGCAGCGCCTGCAATGGGCAGAGCAACATGTCAGATGGACTAGACTGCAGTGTAATGCTGTCCTATTCACAGACGAGAGCAGATTCAACGATCCTTTGCTGATGGACGTATGCGGATTTGGCGACGGTGTGGAGAGCGCTTTGCAGATTGCGGTGTTCGTCAGCACAACCGATTTGGAGGTGGCAGTATTCACATTTGGGGAGGATTCAGTTTTCACCATCGCTTGCCTCTTCACGTCTTCCGTGGAAATGTTAATGCTGTGACCTATCGAGATGAGGTTCTGGATGCATTGGTTGCTCCTGCGTTCACAAATTATCCAGACTTGCAGCTTCTCCAGGAGGATAACGCACGTGCGCACACCGCATGCATATCGCAGCAATATCTACAGCAGCAGAACATTGTGACGATTGATTGGCCTGCCCTATCACCAGACATGTCCTCTATAGAACATCTGTAGGACGAGCTTGGACAGGCAAGGTTCTCCAGCTAATCTGCAACAGCTGGAAGCTGCTCTTATACTTGAATGGGACTTGATTCCCCGGAATTTCCTTCAGAGACTTGTGTGTTCCATGCGGAGCCGGTGGACATACCAGATACTGAAGATAGTGTGAATGAATTTTTTTAGTGGTTGCATTTTTGGTTTTCTCCCTTGCCTGCACAGAATGCAATGAATTCAATAACAATCAAATGTACAAATTAATGACCAGCATGGATTCATATGAAAATGAACAAAGATTCCAAATATGTAAACTTGTAAACACTTACATTTACATTTCACACTCTGTTCCTGGATTATACAGGTGGTGTTTTTAATGTGCTTCAGTATACAATATAAATTGTGAGAATGCCAGGATAGCGTGTCCATAGTGAACATTAGGAAGACTACCTATTACTTCATTTGCCATTGTGCTTATATGCTATGTCATGCAGGTTTGTGCCAAGTGAAAATAAACAGTACATCGTTAATTTTTAAGGAAGGTGTTGTCCGCTCAATAACGTTATCTTGGTATGTGTTGTTTGACTACCCTCAGTGTGTACTTATGCAACGGAAACCTTCTCCCTTACTTACTTAGTCGTTCCCCTTCTACCGTAAGGTGTAAAGGTTTGGAAGAGAGAGCGCCAGACTATTCTATCAGCTGTCTTCTTCCTGGCCTGGTTCCATTCTAGTCCTCGGTCCTTCAAAGATTGTCTAATGTTGTCCTCCCAGCGGACTCTGGGTCGTCCTGGGGGTCTGGATCCCTGGCTCTTTGTTTCCCATGCTTGTCGTGGTAGCCGGTCTTCTCCCAATCTGCAGACATGGCCAAACCATCTTAGTTGGCACTGTTCTACTTGGGTGTGCAGGGGGTGGGATTTTAGGCCTTGATATATCGTTTGGATCTGGCTTTTGTGGGTTGTAGTCATTGCCCATGACTCGCATCCATATGTCAAGACTGGGACATAGGTGGAGCGGTATACAGCCATCTTCGTTTTCTTGCCAACCTCTCTCTTGCTGAGGAATCCTCGATTTATGACCTGAAAAAATCTCCCAGCTGCTGCTTTTCGAGTGGCCAACTCTTCTCTGATGCCTCCCTTTCGGTCTACAATAGCTCCGGGGAATTTAAAATGGTCGACCTGCTCCACGACCTGTTCTCCCAGCTTAATCTGATGTACTGTTTCTTCTCGTGATATCACCATGGATTTTGTTTTAGAGAAATATAGAGAATAAGTATCGCCAGCAGGTGGGTCTGAACATGAGTCCATAAAAATAAGGAACCAGAAGCTGAAACAGACGGACACATTTACATACCTAGGATGCATGGTTCCAGACGGCGGAACAAGCAAAGACATCAAGAACATAGAATAAAGCGGGAAACGTCATATTTTAGTCTCAACATCTGGAAGTCTTCCCAGTACAGCACAAACACCGAATTAAGATAATACGAGAGCTGTGTACTTTCTGTGCTTCTGTATGGTGTGGAATGCTGGAGAGTAACAGGGAAGGAAATGTTTAAACTGTCCTTCCACACAATCTGCCTAAGGAAAAGTCTCTGAATCTTTTGGCCGAATACTATCACTAACCATGCACACCATCATAGCTGGCAGACGTTCTAGTTGGGTTGGTCACGTCCTCGGAAGAGACTCCGATGCTTCACAAGAACAGCTATGCTATGGACTCCCGAAGGAAATGAAAAGGCGTATAAAGAAGCTAAGAAAAGTAAAAATATTAGAAACCAAATAAATGTGGGGATGAGTAAAACAGAGAGGAAAGGCTTAATTAAAAGAATAATAACTGAGGAATGGACATTAGAGTGGGATGGAAATCTGAAGGGCAGACATGCATGAAATTGGATCTATGCTGCAGTTTCAGAGAACGCATGGCAAGTTCGTGCTGTCTCTCTGCTGCCTTCTCCCTTTCCTGTGCTTCTGCCTCCATTTTCTGAAGTTCCATCTCGGCCTTTCTCTCCTCTTTCTCTACTTCCATTTTCCGAAGTTCCATCTCGGCCTTTCTCTCCTCTGCCTTTTCCCTTTCCTGTGCTTCTCTTTCCTCTTTCGCTTTCTGGTCAATCCTATCCTTCTCCCTCAACATGTAGGACTTAGTCTCCTCCTTATCCATTCCCATATCCTGAGCAGCCTCACGCCATGCAGCTCGTAACTTGGCCATATCTGCCATCTTACTTGTGAACTGCTGTAAGCTCACGAATATAGAAAAATGATAGAAAGAAGCAACTACCTGTTACCTACTAGGAAATATGCTGTCGCAAAAACCCGAACTCGGACTAGCACCAAGTCTGATTAATCGCTGAAAAACTTGAAAAAAAATGTTCAGTTATCCAGCTACCCTACCCAAAACCCCGAATTGACCTTCCTGTTAAGAAAAAAATTCAGTTAGCCATCAATTACCTCTAAGTCATCAACAACCTTACTACAACTACCATCTAAACTGACTGCAACCTGTGGAAAAACTTATAGCTGGATCAGTAGATCAAGTCTAGGGGATATTTAAAGAAAATCAATTTCCAGAAGTTTCTACAGAGACAATCTATGAATCTAGATAAGATCACAGAATTGATCCCAACAAAGATGATCCCAAGGACGATCGCAACTATTTCTAAAGCTTTTAAGATTTTCACTAATTCTGCTGTAAAGATGGATGTATTACCTGTTACTTTATATATTTTAAATGTTTGTGTTGCTACTTCCGTTCTAAAATGTCCATCTTAATCATTTGCAATGCTGGGTCCTCAACAAGTTTCACCACAGGGGGAATACCTGAAAGTGTGTGGATGATTTAAGGAGTCAATGAGGATGTAATTTGCCACTGTCACGTAGTGGATTTAAGACTAGAGGCTGACTAAATAACAGACAAGACACTAGTGGTAAGAAAGACTGAAAAAGATAGATTTAGATGGAAATGATAGTGAAAAAGTGACAAGTGAATGGTTTTATTAGACAGTAAAAAAAAAATAAAAATAAAAATTTTGTTTTCAAATTAAAAAACAGGTAATTATTTATAACGTAATTGCATACAAGTGGGGTACAACAAGTAAGAGACAAAATTTGATAAAAATCCATAAATTTTTTATATTATAGCATAACATATTTTATTTCAGTTTGGCCTCCCGATACGGAAATTATCCGCCTCTTGTCACAAAATTCTCTGTTTTTTTGTGCTCGAGTGAAGTCCCCTTGTGCCGCCTGCCTGGCGCAGTCTTTTGTTTCATTGTTGTATGGTCTGATGATAATATATGTTCCTAGATTCCTATGGGCTCCCTCTCAAGATCCTCCTATGATTATATTATTATTATTATTAGTGTTGACTCTGCTAGGGGTATTAACTAAATTATTTACCAACAGGAACTTGAACTCAACTTAAATAATTAAGTAGGTCTGCTGGTAAATATTTACAATTTATTTATACAGTTTATCTTTTCTGTTTGAAAAGCTTGAAATGAAATCAAATTCAATTACAACATTAAATCAATAAACATTGGAAATTAGTCAAAAGGTTTCAAAAGACATTAAGATTGTTGATGTTTCTCACTTTGGTTAATTATCTCTGCTGGAAGAATATTTATATAGCCTAATACTAACAAGTTTATTTCACTGTCACTTGATTGTGTAGCTATCACTGCTTATTTCTAAGTCCACACTTTTCATCATAAACTGTGTCTTTATTAGAATCTTGATTTTTAATATGATGGTGTCATAGCCTTGTTTGGCTACTTATCTCTTGTACAGAAGTCTGTCACACTGCTGACATGGAAGGAAAAGTCACATGAAGTTCTTCCAGGCAGTGGATACTGGGTAACTGGCCCTATAGACAAGGGCGCTCGCACCACAGGGTCCAGTAGTAGTGGGTGACTCTTTAAAATGTGTGTGGTTTTACATGATAGAACCTGAAACAAAATAAATGTAACCCCTACATGGTCCATCACTATCCCACTGTTACAAAAGTTGGGGATGATAGACAGTTTCAGACAGTGTGCTAGCAGATGCACAGGACAATTTATACCAGTAATAACTACATCCTGTTCACTGTGACTACAATTTTCCTCTAAATCCTTAGTTAGAGCCATTCGGCCATGATCCGCCTCCATACAATGATTAGGTCTAGTATAAAACACTAAGTAATAACTGAAACAATCCAGTAAAACAATCGCTTTCATCCTTCCTTACGCTCCTAGTGTGTGTTCCATTCCATCAAGTAATAATTCTTTAAATGCTTTTCTTAATCTACAAACACACTTTTGCCATCATTCTAAATTATTTTGAATATTTCACAAGGCTGGCTTTTGCCTCCAGAATTATACACAGGCCTGAAATCCCATCCGCTGCAGACCCAAATAGAACAGTCCCAACTAAGATGGTTTGGCCATGTCTGCAGAATGGGAGAAGATCGGCTACCACGACAAGCATGGGAAACAAAGAGCCAGGGATCCAGACCTCCAGGACGACCCAGAGTTCGCTGGGAGGACAACATTAGACAATCTTTGAAGGACCGAGGACTAGAATGGAACCAGGCCAGGAAGAAGACAGCTGATAGAATGGTCTGGCGCTCTCTCTTCCAAACCTCTACACCTCACGGTAGAAGGGGAACGACTAAGTAAGTAAGTAAGTAATTATACACAGGCTTGTAAGTCCGCCAGCAACCCACCGTAGTTTTCTAACACATTCTACATACTTCCTAACACACACATTGATCAATTATTTTAACAATATATATATATATATATATATATATATATATATATATATATATATATATATATATATATGTGTGTGTGTGAGTGTGTGTATATATATATGTGTGTATATATATATTTTAAATACCAGGGTGGGAGCCGCGCTTTTGTAATGGCTTCGGCGTTGTACTGGCGACCAGGTGTTCATGGTTCAAACCCGGGCGTCGGCGTTTGAAGAAATGTTTACGGCCGGAAATTTGACTGAATAGCCTGAACGGCTCCTGTGATAAACCCTCTGTGGATGGGAAGGAGCGAAGCTCCTGAACGGGTTGGAAGGAAAGTCCTCAGGTTCCCCAGCCTCGCAATGACATGTCATTGGGCCGAAGGGCTGAAAGCCCAAGTGCCGCTGGTTAAGAAAAAAAAAAAAAGAAAAAAAAAAAGAAATACCGGGGTGAGTTATAGGTCTTACCTAAACGCGGGTGTTAGAATATAATTATAGTATGATTACCTGTTATCTATTCTCTTTTATATAGATAGATCATACCTTTGCGATCCAGCGGTTCTCATAGAGATGAATGGCCAGATGTCCTATGGCAGTCCAAATATATGTTCCTCAACATACAAACATTGTCGGTGAAAATTCTGATGCTTCAGACCCTTTTGCGGTCCACTGTCGTAAATTTATCTGAGAGAGTTCTGATGGATATTGGTCCCTTTAGAGTGTAGAATGATAGTGAAGGCTCTGTGAGAATAAGGATTTAGGAAAGTGAGGTAGTCGATTCACAAGTGCTGGGAAGAGTAAGGACAGTCTCTTATTACGACAATATTTGTCTCTCAAAACTACTCCTACCACTCTTCTGAACAAACAATTGTTTGTCAGTTCCAGTCACTCAGGCGCACACACCGATTTGGTGATTCTGACGCACAACGTACATGAATACAGACTACGATAACAAATATGGGACATGTTGGGTTTGGGCCAGCCGACACCAATGCTAATAAAGTTTTAATACTTTTATTAACATAAAATCTAGTCACAAATAATTATCAATTTACAGTCAGAAATCATAGGTTACAAAATACAAAAAAAAGACAAGGTGGGGAAGTTTTGAGGAGGAGTATCCAATACACCTTTTCCCGCTTGTATTTACTAACAGAAAAGACCCGGTCCCAAACACATATTTCCTTTGGCTGCAGCATCTTCTGCCTCTCTTGCCAACTCCTCAATATACTTCCTCTTGTTTCTTTTGATACTTCTTTTTACTTCTTTGTTTGCTTCTGTGTACACTTCTTGAGCCTTGGCTTTGGAACTTCTGGTTTTGCTTTTGTTTAAATCTGCTTTCTTGTTTTTCTGTCTTTTATCTTATTGATGGTTTCTGTTGTTATCCATGCTTTTTGTTGTCTTTCCCTTTTCCCCAGTATTTCTTCACATGTCTCATTCCATACCGTTTTGATTTGCTGCCAATAGTCTTCTATATTCTCTACATCTTCCAGCTGTTGGAGCACTTGGAATTTGTTGTGACCGCAAATTTGTCTCTTGTTTCTTGATTTCTTAGATGTCCTACATTAAATTGTTGTCTATAATTTTGCATTGTTGCATATCTCTTGAGTTTCATTTTTACTTTGGCTATCAGAAGGTGGTGATCTGATGCCACATCTGCTCCTCTATATACCTTTACATCCTGCAATGATGATCTAAACTTCTAGTTTATGCATATATGATCAATCTGATTTTCTGTTCTATGGTCTGGTGATATCCATGTTGCCTTGTGTATTCTCTGATGTGGAAACATGCTTCCTCCTATAGCCAGTTGATTTGAAGCACAGAAGTTTGAGAATAGTTCCCCATTTTCATTCATTATTCCTAGCCCATGTTTACCCATGACTTCTTTAAATACGGTATTGACTGTACCTATCTTTTCATTCATGTCACCCATCAAAATTGTGATGTCTCTTCTTTTCACTTTTTCCATAATTTCCTGTAGTCTAGTATAAAATGCTTCTTTCACAGACTCTTCTTTGTCATTAGTTGGTGCATAACATTGGATGAAAAGGAAAAAAAAAGGAACCCGTTACACGCCCATTTAGGCATATTGGGAATATGGTGTTAGGCCCATATTATCTTGACCGTCGGCACACGAGGGGTGATGTGGTCGGCATCACGCCGGCCGCCTTAACCTTCCCAGAGTAGCTCTGGTACCCATTTGGGGCTGGGTCGACCCAGGAGCCGTTTGTGGCCTAAAAATTGTTCCGCCTCATCTGGGGATCGAACCATAGACCACTGCGCTAGGAAGCCAGTGCACTAACCACTATGCTACCGCGGCTAACATTGGATGACATTTACATTTATTTTCTTTTTAGTTGTTTTAAAAGTGGCTGTTATTATTCTGGGTCCAACAGCTTCCCATTTAATGAGTGCTTTCTGTGCTTCTTTAGATAACATAAGAGCTACCCCTTCACTGTGGTGTGAACTTTCATCTTCATGTCCTGAGGACAGCACCAATTCACCTGTGATGAGTTTTTTTCCTGTCTACCCCCTTCCACTTTATTTCACACATTACCAGAACCTCGATTTTATTTTCCCCCATTTCTGCTGCTACTTGTGCCACTTTCCCTTGTTCGTTTAATGTCCGAACATTCCAGGTGCCAAATCTGGAAGTTTTCCTAGAAGAAAGAAGGTTAGTCAGCAACACAGAATCCTTTTGGCTTTCTCTGTGTTGCACCATACGCCTCCCTGCGAGAGGACCTTCCCCTGTCTTGGATGGCTGTGTTTTATTTTCCTTATTTGACTTGTCCATATTTGTTGATGTTTTTGTGGTTTAAATTTTTTTCAGGATGGGGTGACCAGCCCCATGCCCAACCCTCCTTAGTCGCTTTCTACGACATGTATGGAAGGGAACAGTGTTACTACTCTTTGCTCCCCTTTCGGGCCCCGGTAACACACGGGTGATTCTCCATCCATGAGAGTGGTTAAATAAACAGAACCCTTCAATTTAAATTGTTTAAATGTTAACTGGAACAGGACTATACCAGAATATTAAGAATAATTGATACCTGGACTTATAGAATATCCAGATTTCTTTTCCCTAGTTCATATACAGTCAGCCTGTGGTGGCGACAAAATCAAACATTGACATTACCTGACTAACAACCACTGTGTTGTGAAGAAGATTTATCCTGAACAGAGTTAGTTACCTGACATTTCTATTTAACGATCGAATATTCCAAGCTACTGTACACTGTGAACATTAGATCTCTTAAGTAATTTCCTACCGAGACAAAATTGAAGTGACATAACCAGCATCCTACTAATAGTAACGAATCAAGCGTTTCCCAAGATTTGGATTAATTAGTCTTGGAGAAACTGGGGCTTGTTTCGCCAAAACCCAACCTTGGATCGGCTGTGTATACCTTAACGATTGTTCCAGATGTTGTGAAACCACCGATTAGGTAAGAGTGAATGGATGTGATCACATGTTTGTCAGAGCGAGAGAAAAACAGGGATGAATAATTCTTGCATTGTATAACTAATATACTCATTTTGTTTTCTTTTTTCTTCTTAGGTTTGCTAATACTGTTCATTTATTTCAGAAATAGAATAACGTAGAAACGCGATTCTTTACAGTATAGAAAAACCTAGACCCTTGTGCTATTCTTTGACCTTTTGGGGTTAATTAACTTCTTTCCTTGTGGGATTTTGTCTCTACAGAGGGAGGTACACTTAGTGGGTCTACTTCTTTAATTAATTCATTAACCTGTGTTTTATTGTATTTGATTTGATATTCAAAAATATTGTTGTTGTGTAGTTTCTTTATAATAAAAAAAATGTACATAAACCTTATCTACGTGTGTTGGTCAGCTCATTCCAAAAGATCCCTATTCCATAGATATACTTTTCACGTCTGCGTCTAATTGTCGTCACGTATCTGTGTGTGTGTAGATGCGAGTGGTTGAATATATATAGATATATTTATAGGGAAACTGTCTGATCTAAAAATATCAGTCGTGATTGATTATCTCTCAAATCCAGTGACAGATTTTACCTTTCACCATTTCACTTGTGAAAATCTATTTCTTTACCTTATCTCCCACTGAGCTATCACCTGTACTAGTCCTATTCAGGCGGGACCAAAATTAATCTTAATTCCCCAATCAAAAATATACGACAGAAGGTAACTGGTCACCGCACCTCTCGATGCTGGACCTAGCATGGTGATGTCTCCAACACTTCACTCCACTGCGGCAGTATCTGCTATGAGACTACCCTTTTTTTAGATCTTAAAAGAGTTCATTGTTTCCAAAGAAGATCTTCACAGATCCAGGGTTGCCTACCGCTGGCAAACGCCAATCTGAGGCTACGCTTTATGCTGATGATGATGAATTCCACCATCAGTATGTTACCATGAGTATGTCATATTGTGTCTTTCACTTATATCTCGACCATTTATTATAAGATAAGCCTACACGTTCCGTTTCCACACAGAAGGTACATTGTATTACTAAAACTCTCCTACAGACCACTTTCCCTTGAAAACTGGCTTCATTCTCACTTTCCACCTAGGTAATTTCCTATCTTTCGTACCTTTTTTCTCCG
The DNA here is from genome assembly GCA_024509875.1 of Oreohelix idahoensis. NCBI lineage: Eukaryota > Metazoa > Mollusca > Gastropoda > Stylommatophora > Oreohelicidae > Oreohelix > Oreohelix idahoensis. Next base: position 41,034 of record JAMPIV010014592.1, read on the forward strand.
CAGTGAAAATTCGATCTTAAAAGAGTTCATTGTTTCCAAAGAAGATCTCCACAGATCCAGGGTTGCCTACCGCTGGCAAACGCCAATCTGAGGCTACGCTTTATGCTGATGATGATGAATTCCGCCATCAGTATGTTACCATGAGTATGTCATATTGTGTCTTTCACTTATATCTCGACCATTTATTATAAGATAAGCCTACACGTTCCGTTTCCACACAGAAGGTACATTGTATTAGTAAAACTCTCCTACAGACCACTTTCCCTTGAAAACTGGCTTCATTCTCACTTTCCACCTATATCGCTGACATCATTTGTCAGTTTGCTTTCAACGATTCAAAAACATGTGTTTTACGCAGACACTATGAAATGCTGTCACTGAAGTCGCTACAAAACGCAGGTGGTGGGTGACTAACTGCTTTATTTGGTGATGAGGAAATACTTAACCAAAATGAAAGACACCAAGGCCTGTGATTTATGAAGAAATAATGTAGTAGGCCCTATTTATTTTTAGGCAAATTGTAAGCACTCGCAAGAAAGAATGGAAACAGAAAACAAAAGAAATTATAGGTACCGTACTCCTGACAATATATCTATTAACGCTATTTGGCGACGAGAAGCTTTGGAATTGATCGGGTTTTTTTTTACAAAAAATCAATAATTCAGTTTAACAAGTTTTATTTGGTAGAAACTGACAAATAAACGTGTATTAAACTAAAAATCAAAAGCATCAAGCTTAAAAAGACGTTTTCTCATATTCGATACTTGCACACAACGATACATGTCCAGGAAACTGCAGGGAAATAACTCCAAATGAATATTCACTGCGGAGAAAAAAGGTACGAAAGATAGGAAATTACCGGTTTCTCTCCTGTGTGTGTCATTTTGTGTCTCTTTAAAGCATCACTATGAGAACATTCTATTCCACAAACATCACACTTAAAAGGTTTATCTCCTGTGTGTGTCCTTTTGTGACTCTTTAAAGCACCATTCTGAGAAGATTTTGCTCCACAAACATCACACTTATAAGGATTCTCTCCTGTGTGTGTCATTTTGTGACTCTTTAAATAGCCATTGTTAGAAAATTCTGCTCCACAAACATCACACTTATAAGGTTTCTCTCCTGTGTGTGTCCTTTTGTGACTGTTTAAATCACAATTCTGAGAAAACTCTGATCAACAAACATCACATTTATAAGGTTTCTCTCCTGTGTGTGTCCTTTTGTGACTCTTTAGAGAAAATTCTGCTCCATAAACATCACACTTGAAAGGTTTCTCTCCTGTGTGTGTCATTTTGTGACTCTTTAAATGGCCATTTTGAGAAAATTCTGCTCCACAAACATCACATTTATAAGGTTTCTCTCCTGTGTTTTTCCTTTTGTATCTCTTTAAAGCATCACTATGAGAACATTCTGTTCCACAAACACCACACTTATAAGGTTTATCTCCTGTGTGTGTCCTTTTGTGACTCTTTAAAGCACCATTCTCAGATAACTCTGCTCCACAAACATCACACTTATAAGGTTTTTCTCCTGTGTGTGTCCTTTTGTGACTGTTTAAATCACAATTCTGAGAAAACTCTGATCAACAAACATCACACTTATAAGGTTTCTCTCCTGTGTGTGTCCTTTTGTGACTCTTTAGAGAAAATTCTGCTCCATAAACATCACACTTGAAAGGTTTCTCTCCTGTGTGTGTCATTTTGTGACTCTTTAAATGGCCATTTTGAGAAAATTCTGCTCCACAAACATCACATTTATAAGGTTTCTCTCCTGTGTTTTTCCTTTTGTATCTCTTTAAAGCATCACTGTTGCGTGATAAATTCTCGCAACATCATTTTATTACAATATCTATTTTATAACGCAAGGGCAACAACTGCTTGAAATTTATAGTTACTTTTCTCGGTAAGCATTTGTCTTCCCATTAGTTGTCGGCTGGGAGAGGCTGCGCATGTGGGGAGAGGGGGCAGGGGAGTGGGTGGGGGGGGGGGGGGGGGGGCCCTAGCTCTTTCTCTATTGTGGTCGATCGGTTTCCCCCGGCCCGACACACGAGTGTGGATGAGCGATTTGGAATGGCTGAAATAGATGCCACTCGTTGAAAGAGGGAATCTCCGCTATTTTTTTTTTTTTATCAGTTCTGTTCTAGCCCCCCCAAATTAAGTAGTCTTTTAGTTGTGATGTCTTCATCAATTATCAACTGATATAGCCCCTTCGGACTATGTGAGGAAACACATAGAGGTATAAAGGTATCTCGAATATACATTCTCGAAGCATACATCTCTTCGCATAGTATATTAAAGGAATGTTCATAAAATAGAGGTGATGATTAACTATCACCCAACATCAGCCTGCATAGTGCGACTCGTCGACATTCTAGCCTTTCCAAAGCGCTCAAGGGTATTTCACGAACAGAGCAGCGTGAGGCGGTAAGTTGACGATTGTCTTCATTGAACTCTATCAGCGAGGAGTTATTATGTGTCACACTCCAGAACTCGTAAAACTTGATTCGTAATGGGATGGAACTTCAACTTGGTATCATATATGAGGATGCCTAAGTCTCTGCGCACAGAGTCTACTGGGAGTCGGGACATGGCAGAGCTGGTAATAGTCAAGAAGGTATTTTTTATCCCTAGGAGGCTAGCGTGCTCTAGTATTGTGTTTCAGCACTTCAGGATTTTGTTCGACAGGTACGCCTCTGCGTGTGAAAAGTATACTGACTTATCTTAGCATCTCAGCACGGGGGAGCTGATGCGTGTGGGTAGTAGGGGGGGGAGATAACACGCTTATTTTCTAAGTATATTATATTTAGTGGGGGGTGGGGGGGGGGGAGGTGAGGGAGGGTGGAGGTGACTTATATCTTATGGGGATGTTACGAGAGAGGGTATTATCATGTCAGTGAAGTCTTGCGTATATATATGTCTTAGCGCCTGATAGAGTCGAGTACGTTTTGGACGGCAGTTGATACTCTAGATCTAGAATGACTGCAGGAGGTATTGTCATCTTTGTCCGGGTCGGAACATTACTTCATTAGGCGAGAGTCTGTTGAGATGGGTATGTGGTAGAGAACACTTCATATGGGGATAGACTATGGTAGTACAGGATGATGGAGACTGATCGCTATATATGTGGGGGTGGGGGGGAGTGGTGATAAGTATTTTTATTGCTATGGATAGGAGATAGAGTGAGATGGTGACATATTGGGTATATGATGGGATGTACGTGTATGTGGTCTGTTGGGACACAGTCTTTGGCTAGAGCTTACTACTTTGGTGCTAAGATATAAGGTGTATAGTTACTTATACATGCGTGTTTGTTAGGTTGGGTTGGGTATATTTGTTCATACTGGACGATAACACTATGGAGTGGCACTGGGGTTGGTCACTGGTTTAGTGTCTAGGATATGTTTTGCAGTAGTGAAGACTATATTATTCATGGATTTCGGTGTGGTATTAGGATGGTATTGTGTGAGGTGTATTGGATACAACTTTTTTCGGTGATGTTTTGGGGAGGTTTTGAATTTTTATATATATGGTTGTTTACAGTTCAGTGGTACTTGTCTATAATTGCACTGATGCGGGTAGGGGCATGTGATGATAGATAGACAGATGTTGTAGAATGTGAGTCTTGTGGTCAGTTGCATATACTTACATTGAGATTTTGATAGTATATTTTTAAGTTGTTTGGTTGGGGGGGGTGATGCTTCGTGGGTGATATGCTACATGGAGAGTGGGGGAAGGGAATTGTGAGGGGGTGTGTCAGGTATCAGTATCTGTTTGCATATGGCGCGATATTTGGTAAAGTTATATCAGTGTGTGTTTATCTACTTATGGATTGGCAAGGTCTAGAATAGGCAACAGGAGGTTTAGAGTAGGTGCGCACTGACATTATTGGCATATAGATGTTTGGGGATATTTTCTACACATATACTGTATTTCTTTAAGGTTTTCGGGGGGGATGGGGAAGGGGGGGTGACACACACACACACACAAGATTCTGGGGTGATGTTCACGAGATCTTTTCTAGTTGTTATATCAGAACACATGTAGGTGATGATATTGGGAGTGCGTAGGTTAGAGATTAGAGCGTAGTAGGCGAGTTACTGATGAGTGAGGATGGTCTGTTGTTGTGGAGAGGGGTTGTGGTGATGTGTTTGTGGATTTGTTATGATTTAGTTCTTATGTACAGGGAGTGATAGGTCGTCTATTTGTATTATTGGTGATTGTGATTGTGAGATTATTATAAAGATGTATGGGGGGAAATGGGTAGGATGTATGGGTGTGCACGGACGTGAGGGTGGTACTTGTGGATAATGTTGTTGACTAAATGATAGTATTCTAGATGGAACGTTGTCATGCGTTGCGCATTCACGTTGTTATACTATAGAGACGAGCGAGAGAGAGAGCCATATGTAGGATTGATATGGTACACAAGGTAGGTATGGGGCCAAAAAGAGAATACGGCAAGATGTGTGCTGATAGATGATAGAATTCTTCGTCACTTTCAAAACAGTGGTGTGGACTGCAGAGACTATTAATCAGCTGTGAGTATGTCTTGTATATTTGCCAGAGTTGGGAAAAGACCATCGTAATGGGGGGTGGAGTTGATCGGAAGTTTGATGGGTGGAAGATACTCGTACATAGCAAAAATGAAAGTGCCTGGTGGGGGGGGGGGGGGGTGGGGGGGGGGGGGGGGGGTGGGGGGGGGGGGGGGGGGGGGGGGGGGGGGGGGGGTGGGGGTGGGGGGGGGTGGGGGGGGGGGGGGAGGTGTGGGGGGGGGGGGGGGGGGGGGGGGGGGGGGGGGGGGGGGGGGGGGAGGAGGGGGGGGGGGGGGGGGGGGGGGGGGGGGGGGGGGGGGGGGGGGGGGGGGGGGGTGGGGGTGGGGGGGGGGGGTGTGGGGGGGAGGGGGGGGGGCGGGGGGGGGGCGGGGGGGGGGGTGGGGGAGGGGGGGGGGGGGGGGGGGGGGGGGGGGGGGGGGGGGGGGGGGGGTGGGGGGGGGGCGGGGGGGGGGGGGGGGGGGGGGGGGGGGGTGGGGGGGGGGGGGGGGTGGGGTGGGGGGGGGGGGGGGGGGGGGGGGGGGGGGGGGGGGGGGGGGGGGGGGGGGGGGGGGGGGGTGGGGGTGGGGGGGGGGGGGGGGGGGGGGTGTTTGGGGGTGGTGTGGGGGCATTGTGAGGTTGGTGGGGGGGTATTGTTTCTTGGGAGGTATGGGCAATTGGTTGGGGGTTGGGGTTGCAATAGTTTATAGTTGTGGGGGGGGGGTTTGTGAGGGGTGGTTTTTTGTCTTTTATGGGTTGTAGGGATTGGGGGTGGAGGGTTCTATTGGTGAGGGGGATTGGGTGTTTGTTGTGTTTTGTGTGAAAGGGGGGGGGGTGGGGTGGGGGGGGTTGTTATGGAGGGTTTGGTGTTGGTGAGGGGTGGGGGGTGGGGTTAGTGTTGTTTTTTTATATTGGGAGGGTTTTGTTAGGTTTTTAGTTTGGGGGGTTAATGGGTGTATAGTGGTTGGTGGGGTTTAGGTTGATTTTTTTAGATTCATTTTTAAGGGGTTTAATTATGGGTGTGGGGTGTCTGGGGTGGGTTTGTTGATGGTGGTTTGAGGGTATGGGGTTGTTTTTTTGTAGAGTGCGGGGGTGGTGATTGGGGATTTGGTTGTTTGGTTGAGTATGTAGAGGGGGGGTTTGAAGGGTGGTAGTTGTGGGGGGATTTTGGGGGATTCAAGGGTTTGTGGGTAGTTTGGGGTTGGGTGTTGGGGTTTTTGGAATTAGGTATGGGGGTTGGTAGGGGTGGGGTGAAGTTTGATATTTACCAATGGGGGGGGGGTGATGTGAGATATTTAGGTGATAAGGATTTAATGAAAGGAGGGGTTATGGTTGGCATATTTGTGATCAGGGAAAGTAAATGAGGATATTTATTTTGGGGAGTATTAAAATTGGGTTAGGAGGATTGTATGGTTGGTGGGATTATAGATTTTGGGGTGGAGGGTGGGGGATGAGTTTTGGATAAGGTGGCAGGATGGGGGGTTGGTATTGGAATGTGAGGGGGTATGTGTGGGTATGGTGGTATGGTTTTAGGGGGGTGGGGGGGGTGAGGGGGATTGGGGGGGGGTGTTTTTATTGGGATTGGGTGTTGTGTGTGCGGGGTTGATTGTTAGGGTTGGTAAGTTTAGGTGGTTAGGTTGTTTATTAAGGTTTTGTTGGGTTTTTGGGTTGGGGTGGTGGGTTTGTATATTAAACTTAGTGGTTTGGTGGGTGTGGGTAAGGTTTATGTTGATGCACACTAGGTTGGATGACGCATTGGGGGATGGGGGGTGATTAGTGTTGTATTTCTGGGTATGTTTGTGGTTTGGTTGGGATATTGTGTTGGTGTTGTTTTAGGTTTCTTTATTTTGTGGTTCTAAGAAATTCAGGAAAGGTAGGGATTAATTGAGGGTGAAGGCTTGGGATGTGAAATTGGGGTTTGGGTGTCTGGGATTTTTTTTAATAAGTGGGATTATGTTTTTTTCTAATGGAGGTGGAATATTTATGTTTGTAGGGGGAACGTTTATTTTTTTTGTCAGGTTTTTGTTGAGGGTGAGAGGGGGGGTTAAGTTAAGGGAGGGGGGGATGACAGGGGATGAGTGTAGAAGGTGATTTTTTGGGGTATTGATTAGCGAGGTGGATTGTGATTATTTTGTATTGGGGGGATTGACTAGATTATGGGGGGGGTAAGAGATTGGGACAGATGGTTATGTTTTGATTGTTGGGTTTAATGGGGGTTATGGGGTGGTTTGTTGTTATGACATTAACAACATAATTTGGTAGGCTAGGTTTGGGGGGAAGTTGTTAGCAGACATGGTCTATTTTGTTAATGGGGTAAAGGGGGGGTGGGGGGGGGTGAGGGTTATAGAATACGAGGGGATACAAAGTTTGTGATGTTTTAGCCATTAATTTATACATTAAAATTTGGGGGGGTGGGGTGTATTGGTGGGATGGGTTGTATAATTTGTTAATTTATTAGAGGTGATTTTGTGTGAGGAAGTGGTGATTTAGGGCAATGGGTTAGATATATTGGTAGGGGGTGGTTTGGGTGTTTTAGTTATGTGGGTTTTTGATTTGGGCAATGGGGGGGGGGGGGGTTGTTTTTTGTGGTTTTGGATTTTAGGGAGGGGGTTTGTATTGTAGTGGGTTGTGAGGGGGAGTTGGGGGGGATTTGGGGATGGAATGGGGGGGGGGTGGGGGGGGGGGAAATCAGGGGGGGGGTTTTTTTTGTTGGGTTTTGGGGGGATAATTAAAGATTGGGGGGGGTGGGGTTTTTGGAAGGGGATGGGGGTTATTTTTTTGGTTGTTTTGGGATCATTGTTATTTTTGTTTGTTGTGGGGGGCAGTGTTAGAGAAGGTTGGGTATGATGGTGTTTTTTGTAAAAAATAAGTTTTGTGAAAATTTTTTGTATTGATTTCTAAGACTTGAAAAAGAGGCTTAAAAATTAAAAGACTTGAGAAAGAAGCTGAAAGACTTCAAATAGAGGCTCAGGCTGAGGAGAGAAGATTACAGAGAGAATCTGATGAGAGGAAAGAGAAAGAAAAAATGGAACATGAAGAAAAGGTCTTAGCTTTAGAGTTGGAAAAATTGAAATTGATGAACATGAGTAATGGTAATGATTCAAACAAGGGTTCATCTTCTGGTAAGGCTAATAATGATACTTTTAAGATTAAGTTACCAACATTTAGTCCTTCCAGTGATGACATAATGTTCTATCTGGACAGATTTGAACAAGCATGTACAGCTCATAACATAGACAAAGCAAAATATGTTTATCAGTTATCAGGGATACTGACAGGTAAAGCTCTAAGTATATTAAATATGGTGGATGAACCTGACAAGAACAATTATGAGGTTGTCAGGGCCGCTTTGTTAAAGAAATATCAGCTTAACGAAGACGGCTATCTACAATTTAAAAACATGTTACCTGAAAATGGAGTTGAATTCTCCGAGTTTATTGCAAGAATACGCATTACTTTCTCACGATGGGTTGAACTATCTAAGACGGAAAAAAACTTATGAAGGACTTATGGACTTAATACTTAGAGACAAAGTCATGTCGTCTGTCAATGAGTCTTTCCTTGCTTTCCTTCATGAACGTAAACCTAAAACAATAAAAGAAATGGAAGATTTCTGTTGCCAATACGTAACTGCACACCCACACATAACCATGGGTAACTCTAAGGTGAAAGAAGGTTTACCAGTTGCTTCGGCAGCTCCGTATGGTCAAAACTTTGCTCGTAGATTCCAACAAAATTTTGATAGAAAGAGCAGCGGTAATTTCTGTCAAAATCATGGAAACCAATTTCATGGTGATTCTTCTTCGAAGAATTGGAGACAACCTGATAGTGGTCGTTACTATCATCCTAATAATTATAAGCATTTCAAAAGAGGATATGGTAATAGAGGTTATTCCTGCCGAAGACCTCAGAACCAAACAAATAGATGTTCGCATCAATGTGAACATGATAGTAATCGTGGAAACTGGAATTCGAACCAGGATAACAATTACAATAGAGACAATAATAACTGCAGAGATAATAATAACTCTGATAACTTCAGAGGTAATAATAGTCGGGGTAGATCTCAACACAAAAAAAAAGAGATATCAGCAGGCTAATGCTGTACAACAGGAAACTGAGGGAGCCTGTAATCATGTTGTTGATAGTAAAAACTTTGACGCTGTCACTGGTTCTGCTTTTGACTTTGAGAGAGCAAACAAATGCCCCCAATGCAGTACTTTATTCGAACCGGGTACCATAACTACTTTGAGTTGTGGTCACCCACTTCCCGCTCTTCCTGCTGCTGTTTGCGCATGACGGGAGGGGTTCTTTAAGGCTATGTGAAGGTCTTGTTAATGATACTCCGGTCTCACTCCTTTTCGATTCCGGATGCACCACTATTGGTGTTAGACAATCGCTTGTAGATCCATCTTGTGCTACAGGAAGGGTTATTAAATGTGTCACATTTGGCGGCACTCTAGAAAAATATCCTACTGCTGTAATTCGCATTGCCACTCCTTTCTTTACTGGAGATGTGCATGCTTGTCTCTTACCTAATCTATTGCGGACCTTATTATTGGTCGTATTCACGGAGTTAGGGAGTGTACCCCACAGCAGATTGCTGCTTGGGAAGATAATAACATGCAAGCTACAAATGCAGTAGTTACAAGAGCACAAGCTCTACAAACACCCGAAACTTCACTGAATAGTGATAATGAAATTGATAGCCAAGATAGTCACTTAGTAATCACTCGTGACTCTTTCATAAAATTGCAAGAAGAAGATCCTTCTTTAAAAAAATTCTTCGTTCTTGCGAAGAAAGGTGATCCGAATCAGGATACAAATAGAAAATCTTGGATTGCAATGAGAAACGGCGTACTTGTACGTATGGTACAAGATTCGACTACGTCGGCACATTCGCAAATTCTTGTTCCCAAGAGCATGAGAGTGCAAATATTACAACATGCTCATGACTCGCAATGTGCTGGACATATGGGTTTTGCCCGTACGAAGTCGAGAGTCCTTGCGGCTTTCTTTTGGCCTTTTGTCAATAAGGACATTCGTATTTACTGCCGATCATGCAAGGTATGTCAGGAGGTCAAATCTAGAGGACCACGACATGCTGCGCCTATCCAGGCTGCTGACATTCCTATTCGGCCGTTCCAGAAAATGGCCATAGATATTATTGGCCCTTTTAAGGTCAAGTCGGCCAGAGGACATCAGTTTATCCTTACATGTGTCGATATGTGCACACGTTGGCCAGAGGCTATTCCTCTTAAGAGCATATCTACTACAGATATCGCAGATGCTCTTTGGTTGATATTTTCTCGCTTGGGGTTCCCCCAGAGAAATATTGTCAGACCATGGCACTCAACTCATATCTGACACTATGTCACAGGTAATGTCTACCTTACATATTGAACGATCTCTCAGTAGTATCTACCATCCTATGTCTAATGGGTTAGTTGAGCGTCTGAATAGAACGCTCAAGCCTTTGCTTGGTAAGATAACTGAAGATCATCCTCAAGATTGGGACAGGGTTTTACCCGCGGCTCTCTTTGCCTATAGAGAAGTCCCTAATGAACACACAGGATTTTCTCCCTTCGAACTTGTCTTTGGCGCGCGTCCACGCGGCCCTATGTCTTTATTACACGATCTCATCACTGCCGATGATATTAGCGATGAAACTCAATCCTCATATGAGTATGTCATTGCTCTTAGACAAAAGATCATTGAGGCATGTAAGCTAGCAACTGCTTCATCAGAAATTGCTAAAGAGAAGGCAAGACAGTTTGCTAATAAGAATAGATGTCTACGACAACTTTGTCCAGGTGACAAAGCATTCGTCCTACTCCCCAGTAGGGAAAATAGACTTCTTATTGCATGGAAAGGTCCGTATGCAATAATCTCTCGGATTTCCGATGTTGACTATGTGGTCGATATTGATGGAAAGCATAAAACTTTCCACATAAACATGCTTTCGGAATTTCACGAACGTCCGGACTATTTGCTGCCTATTTTCCAGGCAACGGATGATGCTCCTGCACCTCACGGTCATTATTCATCCTGTCTGTCATACAGGATGAGGAAGCTACCTTCTCTGATGTCAACCTTCCCCTTCCAGTGGTTCCATTACATCCACGGAATCTTGGAAAAACGTTTCTGTTTCTCCTAATCTTTCTGGTGACGAACATCGACAAGTCTCGTCGATGTTACAAACATTTCAGGATGTTCTCACTGACATTCCTGGACACACAGATGTCATAGAACATGACATAATTCTTACCGACAATAATCCAATTAGGGTTAGGCCGTATCCTATTCCTATACACTTTCAGTCGCAGGTGGAAAAGGAATTGGATGAAATGATTCAATTAAATATAATTGAACCATCGACTTCACCATATTCTTCTTCCATGGTTATTGTCCGGAAGAAGGATAAGAACTAACGAATTTGTGTTGATTATCGCAAATTGAATCAGGTCACAAAGTTCGATGCTGAACCGATGCCTTTGTTAGAAGATCTACTGATTAGACTTTCTAATTCTAGATTCTTCACTAAACTTGACTTGTCTAAAGGTTATTGGCAAGTGCCTTTAGCAGAGCATGCCAAACCTCTTACTGCTTTTTCTACACCTAGGGGTCTATTTCAATGGAATGTTATGCCTTTTGGTCTCATGAACGCCCCTGCAACTTTCGTTCGCATGATGCGTCGAATTCTGTCACATCGTTCGGATGTCATCGCATACTTAGATGACATCTGTCTCTTCAGTGATACCTGGGAAGATCACTATTTAGGGTTATATGACTTACTGTCCACTCTACGTGAGAATAATTTGACAGCAAAACCTTTCTAAAGCTTTTGTTGGTTTTGGTGAAATCTCTTTCCTGGGTCATCGTGTTGGTCATGGTCTCTTGAAGACAGAAGACCACAATACTTCAAAAATACTGAACATCTCTGTTCCTAAAACGAAGAAACAAGTTAGGAGTCTCTTAGGGTTAATTCAATTTTATGGGAGATTTATTCCAAATTTATCTTCGATCATGGCACCTCTCTCAACATTGTTGAAGAAAGGTTCGCCTAATCTGGTCCGTTGGTCTGGAGAATGCCAATCTTCACTAGACCAAATCAAGAATATATTTTCTTCTCCTCCCATCTTAAGATTACCTACTCTTGATAGGATTTTTGTTCTTCGGAGTGATGCTTCATCCACTGGGATTGGAGCAGCACTGATGCAAGAATATGCAAATACTCTGCATCCTGTTATGTACATTTCTAGAAAACTAAATGCGGCAGAGAGGAACTACTCGGTTTTAGACCGTGAGTTGTTAGCGATGGTTTGGTCAATTCTAAAGCTACAAAGATTCCTCCTGGGCGCACATTTCATTCTAGAGACTGATCAGAAAGCTCTTACAGCTATTCAGACTAAGAATTTGAAGAGTTCGAGATCCACTCGATATGCTATAGCTCTTCAACCTTTTCACTTCACGGTACGAGCTATCCGTGGTGCGGATAATGTGATGGCTGACATTTTGTCTAGATGCCCACATGACTCTAACTAATACTTCTGTCCTATATTCCTATATATTACAGAGTCATAACACACCTATATTACTACAATAGATTAGCACATCTGTACTCACTTTATATGTACACACTATCGTGCTTTGTTGTCATCTTCTTCTGTTCGTTTTTAAGATGATAGAGGAGGACTGAGTAGTTAATATAAGGGCCGTTAGTTTACTAAACAGCCACAATTATTAATAATGTATTGTACCTTATGAAGCATATTAGTTATTAATTAGCATTATATTGCTTGTACTTTCTCAGAATGTCATTGTTGAGCTGAGGACTTACCTTACTAGTATCAAGCATGACGAGTTCTAGATTGTGTACTTACCCTCGGAATACCAGAGCATATGTCCTGGATCGTCATGTAGTTTAACTTTACTATGTACTTATGTCATTACATGTCAAATAATGTACTATTTAAATTTTCCTATCAGATTTGTACATCCATTTTTAAAGACAATATTAGAGTATGCTGTTTAATGATGATTATGGTAACTTGCATACGTATATTGTGTTTACATGCTAACGTGATGTGTGTTGGTGACACCTCCCCGATGTGAATATTTTTTGAGACATATTTATTTTTCTGTTGAGGTATATCCTCACCAGACACTCTATATTTAGCCTCATGTTAGGCAATTTAATTAATTATCAGCGCATAATTCGTGCGTTTTGAGCCGCTTATCGCATGCTCTTTGATATTTAAAAAAAAAATATGTTCCACATTTTTTTTTTTATCGGGAGGAGGTGGTGATATGTTGCGTGATAAATTCTCGCAACATCATTTTATTACAATATCTATTTTATAACGCAAGGGCAACAACTGCTTGAAATTTATAGTTACTTTTCTCGGTAAGCATTTGTCTTCTCGCGTTGGTATCGAATGCAGTTAAGTTTTGAGCTGTGGTCATTTTGCGCTGGACTGCGCATGACTTGTCTTGCTTCTTGGTCGATCGGTTTCCGCCCACCACGAGTGGAGTGAGCGATTTGGAATGGCGAAAGAGATGCCTCGTTGAAGAGGGGATCTCCGCTATTTTTTGTTCTGTCAGGGATGTGTAGTCCTCTTAATGGATATTTCGTTTATTCGAGATAATACCTCTAGTGTTTCCCACATGCCGGGAGGCGTGATATTTCTGTGTATTTCATGAAAGCAAGGTAAATTGACTTTTTCATTAACTCTATCGATTTTTGGTCGTGAACGATTTCTGGTTCATAGCCTGTCTTTGAAAGTCGTCGTCACGAGATGTTTTCCTAGCTCACATGTCGCTGTATTGTGTTGCATCGGTTGATGCAGGTCCCAAGGACTATTACTTGCTACTTGGTTACCTGAACTAGGTTTGAAAAACCTTTATTATCTAGAGGATATTTTTGAGGACATTATTTATACTTCGGCAGACGTGTCTGTCTTGCTGAAGTCAGACTAAGGAGAGTGAACTGATCTCATACATCTGGTTATCTCCTGGCTGTTATAGAAAAGGATGGAGTTTTTCACCTGACTACATTTACAGCACTATGAAATATAACATGCATCTGACTCATCATTGTAATGCTGTCTACCGTCTATTGCTGTATTGAATGTTGCTGTGATAATGACTGTTTGATGTGTCTACATATTCGCGTAACCATTTTGTCACTGTGGCGTCCACAATAAATAATGAAGAAAAACGTCAACGGCTGTTTCAAGAATCATTGACTTTATACGTCGTGAGTTTACTGACGTCCTATGTGGATTGCCCTGTTATTTTTGTATGAACATTGTTGGACTGAACACATCTGCACACTACACAAAACCAGACATGCGGATACCATCCATCATCATATGGCATCACGCATCAATCACTATGAGAACATTCTGTTCCACAAACACCACACTTATAAGGTTTATCTCCTGTGTGTGTCCTTTTGTGACTCTTTAAAGCACCATTCTCAGATAACTCTGCTCCACAAACATCACACTTATAAGGTTTTTCTCCTGTGTGTGTCCTTTTGTGACTGTTTAAATCACCATTCTGAGAAAATTCTGATCCACAAACATCACACTTATAAGGTGTCTCTCCTGTGTGTGTCCTTTTGTGACTGTTTAAATCACCATTCCGAGAAAATTCTGACCCACAAACATCACACTTATAAGGTTTCTCTCCTGTATGTGTCCTTTTGTGACTCTTTAAATTATCACTAAGAGAAAATTCTGCTCCACAAACATCACACTTATAAGGTTTCTCTCCTGTGTGTATCATTTTGTGAATCTTTAAATGGCCATTTTGAGAAAATTCTGCTCCACAAACATCACACTTATACAGTTTCTCTCCTGTGTGTGTCATTTTGTGAATCTTTAAAGCATCACTATGAGAACATTCTATTCCACAAACATCACACTTATAAGGTTTCTCTCCTGTGTGTGTCCTTTTGTGACTTTTTAAAGCATCACTATGAGAACATTCTATTCCACAAACATCACACTTATAAGGTTTCTTTCCTGTGTGTCATTTTGTGACTCTTTAAATGGCCATTTTGAGAAAATTCTGCTCCACAAACATCACACTTATACAGTTTCTCTCCTGTGTGTGTCATTTTGTGACTCTCTAAAGCACAATTCTGAAAAAACTCTGCTCCACAAACATCACACTTATAAGGTTTCTCTCCTGTGTGTGTCCTTTTGTGACTTTTTAAAGCATCACTATGAGAACATTCTATTCCACAAACATCACACTTATAAGGTTTCTTTCCTGTGTGTCATTTTGTGACTCTTTAAATGGCCATTTTGAGAAAATTCTGCTCCACAAACATCACACTTATACAGTTTCTCTCCTGTGTGTGTCATTTTGTGACTCTCTAAAGCACAATTCTGAAAAAACTCTGCTCCACAAACATCACACTTATAAGGTTTCTCTCCTGTGTGTGTTCTTTTGTGTCTCTTTAAAGCATCACTATGAGAACATTCTATTCCACAAACATCACACTTATAAGGTTTCTCTCCTGTGTGTGTCCTTTTGTGTCTCTTTAAAGCATCACTATGAGAACATTCTGTTCCACAAACACCACACTTATAAGGTTTATCTCCTGTGTGTCCTTTTTTGAATCTTTAAATGACCATTTTTAGAAAATTGTGCTCCACAAACATCACACGTATAAGGTTTCTCTCCTGTGTGTGTCCTTTTGTGACTGTTTAAAGCACCACTATGAGAAAATTCTGCTCCACAAACATCACACTTATAAGATTTCTCTCCTGTGTGTGTCCTTTTGTGACTCTTTAAATGGCCATTTTGAGAAAATTCTGCTCTACAAACATCACAATTATAAGGTTTCTCTCCTGTGTGTGTCCTTTTGTGACGCTTTAAAGCATCACTACGAGAAAATTCTGCTCCACAAACATCACACTTATAAGGTTTCTCTCCTGTATGTGTCCTCTTGTGACTCTTTAAATCCCCACTTTGAGAACATTTTGCTCCACAAACATCACACTTATAAGGTGTCTCTCCTGTGTGTGTCCTTTTGTGTCTCTTTAAAACCCCATTCTCAGAAAACTCTGCTCCACAAACATCACACTTATAAGGTTTCTCTTCTGTGTGTGTCCTTTTGTGTATCTTCAACCGATTATTTAGAGAAAATTTTGCTCCACAAACATCACACTTATAAGGTTTCTCTCCTGTGTGTGTCCTTTTGTGTCTCTTTAAATCATCATTCCGAGAAAATTTGGCTCCACAAACATCACACTTATAAGGTTTCTCTCCTGTGTGTGTCCTTTTGTGACTGTTTAAAGCACTACTATGAGAAAATTCTGCTCCACAAACATAACACTTATAAGGTTTCTCTCCTGTGTGTGTCCTTTTGTGACTGTTTAAATCACCATTCCGAGAAAATTCTGATCCACAAACATCACACATATAAGGTTTCACTCCTGTGTGTGTCCTTTTGTGACTGTTTAAAGCACCAGTACGAGAAAATTTTGCTCCACAAACATCACACTTATAAGGTTTCTCTCCTGTGTGTGTCCTTTTGTGTCTCTTTAAAGCCCCATTCTCTGAAAATTCTGCTCCACAAACATCACACTTATAGGGTTTCTCTCCTGTGTGTGTCCTTTTGTGACTCTTTAAATTACCATTCTGAGAAAATTCTGCTCCACAAACATCACACTTATAAGGTTTCTCTCCTGTGTGTGTCATTTTGTGAATCCTTAAAGCACCACTATGAGAAAATTCTGCTCCACAAACATCACACTTATAGGGTTTCTCTCCTGTGTGTGTCCTTTTGTGACTCTTTAAATTACCATTCTGAGAAAATTCTGCTCCACAAACATCACACATATAAGGTTTCTCTCCTGTGTGTGTCCTTTTGTGACTGTTTAAAGCACCACTACGAGAAAATTTTGCTCCACAAACATCACACTTATAAGGTTTCTCTCCTGTGTGTGTCCTTTTGTGTCTCTTTAAAGCCCCATTCTCTGAAAATTCTGCTCCACAAACATCACACTTATAGGGTTTCTCTCCTGTGTGTGTCCTTTTGTGACTCTCTAAATTACCATTCTGAGAAAATTCTGCTCCACGAACATCACACTTATAAGGTTTCTCTCCTGTGTGTGTCATTTTGTGAATCCTTAAAGCACCACTATGAGAAAATTTTGCTCCACAAACATCACACTTATAGGGTTTCTCTCCTGTGTGTGTCCTTTTGTGACTGTTTAAATCACCATTCCGAGAAAATTCTGATCCACAAACATCACACTTATAAGGTTTCTCTCCTGTGCGTGTCCTTTTGTGACTGTTTAAAGCACCACTATGAGAAAATTCTGTTAAAAAAACATCACAATTATAAAGTTTTTCTTTTGTCTGTTGACTTTTGTGCCATTTTTTTTGTCCTGTAAGTTCATCACACACGTAAGATTCTACTTCTGTATTTGTCACCTTGTGATCACTTTGACAAAAGTCTGCTCCACTGACATCATAGTTGTAACGTGTCTCACTATTATGCTGCATTATGGGTTTCTTTGAATAATCAGTCCTAGAAAACCTACTAAGACCACCACACTTGTTAGGCAGTTCTTCTTTATGCTGCATTACATGTGCCTTTAGATAACCAAAATGAGCAGTCCCCATACCAATAAGATCATATTTAGAATGCTTCTGTGCTTTTTGTATTCTTTCTTGTTGACACAGACTGGAGTTTGTAGCTAATTCTACATTACCAACATTACTTATATAACACTTTTCTCTTATATGTGAAAGTTCATGTTCATTATGGTCCCCTTTCTTGCTAACCTGTACTCCACAAACATGACAGCTGAAAAGTTTCTCTTTTGTACATATTATTATTTCATCTGATTGTACACTGCCACACAATTTAAAACCTTCTCTACTTTCACTGTTGAGAGTACAATCATCATAGATTAATGTTGATTTCCTGCAGCAGTTTTCATTTTGTAAGACTGCAGTATAAATCTCAGAAGTCAGATTAATGTCTACAGTCATTATCTCAGAGTCTGTGACATTCGGTGATTGTACCTCTTTTAATCTTGATTCAATGTTATTGTCTGTATTTAGTGTTGCAGCTGCCGTACTTACATCAGCTTTCATTTCACTCACAATTTTTTCTGTGAATTCTGGCAACACTTGATTGAATGCAGCATCTTGCACTGGTTCACTCTTTTTGAAACTGTTCATAATTTTCAAATCTGGAATGTCAACACAAGAGTATAGGCGGGATCGCTGGCTACAGGAATGGTCACCTGAAATTCATTGAATAAAACATAATAGTAAAAACTTCAGATAATTATGGCATGCATAACAAATTTTAATTCTGTATGTTTTGTAGCGTCCTATTAGGTATGATTTAAAAGTTATGCAACTATAAGATTATTTAAGAAGTATTTGTTTCTGTCTGATATGTTAAAAGTTCATGGTGTATTGCATACTATGAAACTAATAGTATACATTTAATAATTTTAAATGGGTTTGCAAAATTTTTTTTTTATTGTGGTCGCTAATTGCATATGTTCATTACTATTTTTATTGTTTGATTACTTCCCATGGATGTAAGAAATGAGTAACAACAATTTATTTCTGCATTACTTCCCTCCAAACAGTCCTGAAATGATTACAAATATCATATTGTTAATAATTATTTTTTTCTGTCATGACTAAAATGTTTTTGCATGAAAAGAACCTCATGACATTACCTGATAGATCTGTGGAGTAACAGTCTTCTTCTTCTTCTTTCGTCCTTAGCCAACGACCGTCAAAGCAGTCAGTGGCCATTACGCCTAGTGGCGTCTTAAGGGCAACAACGAATAGATTTTCTTAGCCGTTGTTCCCATCACGCCTAATGGCGTCTTTAGGGCAACGACAAATCAATCCGTTTGTTGTTGTTTCCGTAATCAAAGTGACTGGCAAACGGGTGAT
The DNA here is from genome assembly GCA_024509875.1 of Oreohelix idahoensis. Taxonomy (NCBI): domain Eukaryota; kingdom Metazoa; phylum Mollusca; class Gastropoda; order Stylommatophora; family Oreohelicidae; genus Oreohelix; species Oreohelix idahoensis. Next base: position 59,512 of record JAMPIV010014592.1, read on the forward strand.
CAGCCCGTTGATGGAGTAACAGTACTGTGTCAGTAAAATTCAAACTTTGTTTTTGATAAAACAAGTTTTGCTCAATTTCAGTGATGCCTGCAATTGTATACTTAGACACTATATTACTGCAACAATTTCTAAAGCTTTTAAGATTTCCACTAATTCTACTGTAAAGATGGATGTATTACCTGTTACTTTATATCTTTTGTAAATTTTTAAATTTTTGTGTTGCTATTTCCGTTCAAAAATGTCCATTTTAATCATATGCAATGCTGGGTCCTCAACAAGTTTCACCACATGGGGAATACTTGAAAGCATGTGGATGATTTAAGGAGTCAATGATGATGTAATTTGCCTCACAGACAGAGGTTCACTTCCACATTTGTACGTATATTATAGCATTGTGCATAACTGGTGGTCATATAAGAATGACACCAGGTATGCCTCCATGCAGGTGCGTGTTCAGATAAAAGGGCATGAACCTGTAATTTCACTATATAGCATGCATGGGCATAAATTACTACTGAGACATTATCAAGGAAGATTGTGTTCAAATGTACATGTATCTAAGATATGAATTATAGAAAGATAAACTGGCAAGCCATTATGCTTATATTTCTACAATTTTTTTTGTACAACGTGCATGAGTAAATACTCGTATTACTATTACACAGTAACACTGTATTCACATTGTAGATATATCTAAAGTAGACATGTCATAGAACATGGACATAACTGAATTTTATGTGCAGCATTTTTCAAATATGAATTATTGAAAAATGAGTCGAGAAATAATTACTTATGGCTACATTCTACTACTTATACTAATAGTTATACATGAGCATGAATTACAATTGAGAAATATAGCTAGTAGTAATGTTAAAACTGTTGTTTGGTAAAGCACATTTGGTAATATAATTTTTTAAAACATGATAATGACATACATTTTTGGTAATCATATAACGTACAAAATAATGACAATCCTAATCTATACAATGGTATACTCTACCATTTACGCACTGTTGTTTTCTAAAGGGGATATGCACATTAAAGATTGGGGGGAGAGAAATTCACAACAAACAAGTTTCTATTTACAATTTCAGATGCACAATTACGTTTCAAATACCACCTGCCCATCTTTCAATCATGGAAATTGTTGAATGTGTAAATGCTACCTAGGCATGATTATTTCAATGCCATCTTGAGTTCTGACCCAATTTGTTCAGTGTTATTTAATACATCCTGTTTGGGAAATAAAAACAGATTCTGTATTCTGTACCTACTTTTGTTTTCTTCTTCGCTCAACAATGATAGCATTATTTTTTTATTCCAGCGTTGAAATGAATAATTTTTTAACCTGATTAAACCATGTTGCTTAGAATCATTATGAAATTGATTGTGAATAACTGCTTGCAATACACAAGAGTTTAATACTGGTATTCAGTGTCATTTTTTTTCCAAACACGTGCATGACCTATATGCAATAAACAACAGACAGAGTACAGGATCTTTTAGTCGAATCTCATCAGCAACCAAGAACTACTTATTCGGAGTAGCCAGGAGGACATGCACACCATCATAGCCGGCAGACGCTGGAGTTGGGTTGGCCACGTCCTCAGAAGGGACCTTGATACCATTACAAGAACAGCTATGCTATGGATCACTAAAGGAAAGCAAAAGAGAGGCCAACCAAAAACAACTTGGAGGAGAACTGTGGAAGCCGAGATGCAAAGAGTGAACCAGAAATGGGGCACTGTACGAAGGATGGCCGCCAACCAAACAAAGTGGAATCAATTTGATGCTACCCTACAAGATGCCACCAGGCATGATGGTCACTGACTGCTTTGATGGTCGGCGGATATGGATCAAAGAAGAAGAAGAGTAAAGGAGAGTGAGCAGGAGAGACTAAAAATACTCATATCTGATGACTAAACAATATTCTATCTACCTATTCAAGTATGACAATCTCAATCACCATCTACTGTCACAAAAAAGAATAAATAAATAAATAAAAAACATTTTATAAATACAAACATCTGGTGACTAAACAATGTTTTCTCTCATCAAGTATGACAAAGCCTTTCTGTTCTTGTTATGCCAAGCTCATAAAATTGACTTCCCGAATTTAACGAGGCATGCTGCACAGATAAATTAAGGGGAGATAATGTTTAGTTACTCCTTAACAAGTTTTCAGAAAATAAATAAATAAATCACCTCTATCACAAATTAAAGGACAATTTGACGCTGTTTCACTATTATAAAACAATGAAAATCTACACATGGATGGTACTTTGCATGAAATCTGTAAAATTATTTTAGCCCAATGAATACAGATTAATTCACATACAGTAGTTTAAACTAGTTTATACGGTCACTGGGCTGGTACAGTGGGGAGATTTGGGACAGGTGAAACCAACGATCGAGGACTAAGGCTACTAGAATTTGCCAGCAACTATAAACTAACCATTGCAAATACACTATTTCCTCATAAGTTATCAAGAAGAACAACGTGGCATGCCCCAAAAACTGAGATACATAGCCAAATTGATTTTATTCTTGTATCCAAAAGATTCAAGTCCAGTATAAATAAAGCCAAGACTAGGACTTTTCCTGGCGCCGACATTGGTAGTGATCACGACATGGTATTGATGACGCTCAAGCTTAAACTTAAAAAGAACTATAATCAAAACAGATGTTCTCAGTTAAGATTCAATTTAGACAAACTGAAAGATCCAGAAATCGCAGGAATCTTTGAGGCAACTGTTGGAGGAAAATTCGCAGCTCTCAACTTTTTGGAGGATGATATCAACTCAATCAGAGAGAACATGAAAAACATTGAATCAGCAACAGAAATACTTGGTAAAAGAAAGAAAATAAACAAACCATGGGTTACAGATGACATTCTGAAGTTATGTGATACACGGCGGGAAATGAAAAAGGTTAAGAAAGAGGTTCCTGAAGCAGCATGGCAATACAGTATGGTGAATAAAAATATTAGGAAGAGAATGAAACAGGCCAAAGAAAAATGGGTAGCTGATCAATGTGAGTCCATTAATACGGGGCTAATAAAAGGTAACAGCAAGGCAGCTTTTGACACATTAAGAAAACTATCAAAACCCCAACAGCCCAGGGTAACTGTCATAGAAGATAGCAATGGGGCTCTGCTCAATGAAAAAACAGCTGTAATGAGAAGGTGGACAGAATATTGTAAAGAATTATATAACTGTAAACTTGACACTGACTTAGGCATATTAAACAACATTAAGTGCGAAAACAGGGAACTCGGAAATGCAGCAATATTACGGGAAGAAGTGGAAGAGGCTATATGTTCGATGAAAGGAGGGAAGTCACCGGGTGTGGATAATATCCCAGCAGAGCTCTTGAAATATGGAAGACCAGATATAGTAAAAATCATGACAACAATTTGCCAGAAGATATGGAGTACAAAAAAATGGCCAACAGAATGGACGCAGTCATTAGTAATACCGCTTCCAAAGAAAGGAAATCTAAAAATGTGCAAGAACTACAGAACCATTAGCCTTATTAGTCATCCAAGTAAGGTGATGTTAAGGATACTTTTGAACAGAATAAAACAGAAATCAGAAGAAATCTTGTCAGAGGAATAGGCTGGCTTTAGACCAAAAAGAAGTACCTCAGAACAAATCTTCAATATTAGATTACTTATCGAAAAACATCTCCAACATCAACACGATTTATACCATAACTTCATCGATTTCACAAAAGCCTTCGATCGAGTCTGGCATGAAGGCTTATGGCAAGTAATGAGAAAATTCAATTTTGATACCAACATCATAGATATCATCGAAGCACTATACAAGGATGCAAGCAGTGCTGTTTTTGCAAGCAACGACATTGGAGAATTTTTCAAACCAACTGTAGGAGTTCGCCAAGGATGTATCCTGTCACCAGTGCTCTTTAATATATATCTAGAACATATTATGCAGGAGGCTCTCTACGATTATAAATCAACCATATCGATTGGAGGCCGACCTCTGTGCAACCTACGTTTTGCTGATGATATTGATCTGATAGCTGGATCAGAATCAGAACTTCAAGACCTTACCTCTAGACTGGAGAAAGTAACAAGAACGTATGGAATGGAAATTAATATAGAAAAAAGCAAGATATTGGTGAATAGCCATAAGAAACATGTTCCGACCAACATTACGTTAAATGGGCAAACGTTAGAAGAAGTTAACACCTTTAAATATCTCGGGTCCACTATATGTAGTGATGGAAGATCAAGTAAAGAAATCAAGACAAGACTTGAGATGGCCTCAGCTGCCATGACAAGGTTGAATGTGATCTGGAAAAGTAACATCAGTTTTCCTGTGAAGATCAAATTATACAAATCACTTGTATTATCTATTCTCTTGTATGGGTGTGAGGGCTGGACACTCACAGCAGATACGGAGCGAAGGATTCAGGCTTTCGAGCATAAATGTTACAGAAGAATTTTGCGCATTTGCTATACAATCAAAAACTTTGGTCATGAGAGAACTCATTTCATAGACCTAGCAGCGGTAGTTGCAAAGGCTTACCTTTGCCAAAATCTTGTTGTGTTAGCAACAAAGTACAACCAAGTGGTTCTTTAGGGTAGTCTACACAAAGAGCTTCCATTTTCATCGATGACAAGAAACTTAGATCAGGGAAAGAAAGCTTTGGAACCCTGAGATAGTTCTATTCACACCACACAACCTTTTCCTACATCTGGGTAAATCAGGAGTGACTGTGATTGGAGTCTGGAATCTAGCTACTGTAGGTAAAACCACCATGAACTAACAACTTCATAAAAGTCCTAATGATAAAAAAATCAATAACTTTGTAGAACCACTGAACTTAAATCAATTACTTACTATGAACTTTCAGTAACTGTATAGACAAGATTGAACTGTATACAAATGACATTTTGTTTTCATCAGTAAAGGTTCATTGTAATTTTTTTCTAAAATCAAGATTAGTGTTATTGACTTTTCTTTGATGTTACTGTGATACATGTTTGCTTGTGGTGGATGTGTATAAATAACTTATTATGTTACGTATTTGTTGATAGTGGTAACATATTGAGCACAGGTTACATTTATGTTAAAAAGTTGTAAAGCATTACTGAGTAAAATGTCCCCAGCTGGATATACAGATGTGGAACTGGTCCTAATACTCTCTCTCCCTGCAGGAACATGACCATCTTCCTCACCTTCAATTTCTATCTTCACTGTGTGTCCCTGAAAACAAAACATTGAACATTTCAAGTTTGAAACAAACCACTTCAGTCTTAAACATTGCCCCAGTTTGACAACTATCTTTACCGTGTGTCACTGAAAACAAAATATTGAACATATTCAAGTTTGAAACAAACCACTTAGTCTTAAACATTGCCCCAGTTTGACAACTATCTTCACTGTGTGCCCCTGAAAACAAAATATTGAACATATTCAAGTTTGAAACAAACCACTTCAGTCTTAAACATTGCCCCAGTTTGACAACTATCTTCACTGTGTGTCCCTGAAAACAAAACATTGAACATATTCAAGTTTGAAACAAACCACTTCAGTCTTAAACATTGCCCCAGTTTGACAACTATCTTTACCGTGTGTCACTGAAAACAAAATATTGAACATATTCAAGTTTGAAACAAACCACTTAGTCTTAAACATTGCCCCAGTTTGACAACTATCTTCACTGTGTGCCCTTGAAAACAAAATATTGAACATATTCAAGTTTGAAACAAACCACTTAGTCTTAAACATTGCCCCAGTTTGACAACTATCTTCACTGTGTGCCCCTGAAAACAAAATATTGAACATATTCAAGTTTGAAACAAACCACTTCAGTCTTAAACACTGCCCCAGTTTGACAACTATCTTTACCGTGTGTCCCTGAAAACAAAATATTGAACATATTCAAGTTTGAAACAAACCACTTCAGTCTTAAACATTGCCCCAGTTTGACAACTATCTTCACTGTGTGTCCCTGAAAACAAAATATTGAACATATTCAAGTTTGAAACAAACCACTTCAGTCTTAAAGATTGCCCCAGTTTGAATCCTATCTTTACTGTGTGTCCCTGAAAACAAAATATTGAACATATTCAAGTTTGAAACAAACCACTTCAGTCTTAAACATTGCACTTTAATGTATTTAAATTATTGTCTTTTCTCAATTGTTTTATGCCTCTGTCCCTTATGAGGACCTTATATTACAACTACATATACTACATTGTTATTGACAATAAAATACAAAGAACCCAGCAATAAGTAATAAAATGTTTAAATTGATTATTTTAACAGATTTCTCAGTTTAACTCACTTTGGCTATGGCTCTATACAAATTTGTTGTCAAGAATTCAACACAATACTCACTTTAAAATTTGTACTGATATCCTGTTTTATTTTTTGATCCAAGAATGGGATCTTCTGTTCCATATTTTTTTGTAATCTGAAAAGAAAAATGAATTATAGGTAACAAAATCTTAGACAATTAGTTACATGCTGGTTATCTGAGATACTGATATCACATCACTCAAAGTTTGTTTTTGTTTTTTTAATAAGGGTGAAAAAAATATAACAACCTGAAAATATAAGAAGAGTTATAAATGTTTATTGGTAGTATGTCTAACGTCACATTCAACAATCTTTGAAATACTGATTTTCTTCTGAATCATTCAGAGCAGTCAAGTGCATGCAAATTGTGTATATGATAACTTTTATTTTAATTATAACTTTTACTTATAATCTATCTATACTTGTGCTTTATACACTACACTAAGGCATTTGAGACAGTAAAACATGAGAACATTTTAAAATGTTAGAAAGCATCAATATTGATAAGGACCAGAGATTTTCAAATGTATACTAAATGTGAGTAAGATCATGTTTGAAAAATGTAACTTTTACCATTTCTTCTTCTTCCTCGTTTGTTCTGCCATTTGATAGCTAGAATCTAAGTTTCAGTTAATATAAACATCTGGGAATTTTTACAAAAGTAATTTTTTTTTTTTTTTTGCACTGTTCCTGAAATCTGATGTACAGACAAGTTACACATTTTGCCAGAAATTTCTACATTTTATTAAATTATATCACAGAATAATGAAATAAATGAAGGTAATTTGATTTAAATTTTCCCATTTAGCCACTTTATTTTATTGTGTCAGCAATAGATCTCTTCTGTTCCTTTCCTTTTAACTCCTTGTGAGGTACAGTGTGGTCACATTTTATGTTAGAAGAGCACTAATGAGGACTTCACATAATTGAAAACTAGTGTTCTCACAGGAATAAATGTAAAGTAGGGGTGTGTTCTCACAGGAATAAATGTAAAGTATGGGGTGTGTTCTCACAGGAATAAATGTAAAGTAGGGGGTGTGTTCTGACTTACTTACTTACTTAGTCGTTCCCCTTCTACCATGAGGTGTAGGGGTTTGGAAGAGAGAGCGCCAGACTATCCTATCAGCTGTCTTCCTCCTGGCCTGGTTCCATTCTAGTCCTCGGTCCTTCAGAGATTGTCTAATGTTGTCCTCCCAGCGGACTCTGGGTCGTCCTCGGGGTCTGGATCCTTGGCTCTTTGTTTCCCATGCTTGTCGTGGTATCCGATCTTCTCCCATTCTGCAGACATGGCCAAACCATCTTAATTGGGACTGTTCTACTTGGGTCTGCAGGGGGTAGGATTTAAGGCCTTGACGTATCGTCTGGTTGCGTACCATGTCTCTTCTTGTTACTTCAACCACCTTCCTCAGATACCTCATTTCTGAGATTTGGATCTGGCTTTTATGGGTTGTAGTCATTGCCCATGACTCGCATCCATATGTCAAGACTGGGACATAGGTGGAGTGGTATACAGCCATCTTCGTTTTCTTACCAACCTCTCTCTTGCTGAGGAATCCTCGATTTATGGCCTGAAAAAGTCTCCCAGCTGCTGCTTTTCGAGTGGCCAACTCTTCTTTGATGCCTCCCTTTCGGTCTATAATAGCTACGAGGTATTTAAAGTGGTCGACCTGCTCCAGGACCTGTTCTCCCAGCTTAATCTGATGTCTTCTTTCTTCTCGTGATATCACCATGGATTTTGTTTTAGAGCTGCTCATGACCATCCCTCTCTTCTCCAGCTCTTCCTTCCAGACTTGCAGGTTGGATTGGAGATGTGCCTCTGATTTAGCAATCAGGGCAACATCATCAGCAAATGCCAGCTCCAAAATATAGACCTGTCTCATCTTCCAGTATCCCACTGAATACTTTCTTGTTCTCTCCTTACATGCCTTGATGACATCGTCCATAAGGAGTAAGAAGAGGTAAGGTGATAGGATATCACCTTGTCTTACACTAGTGGTGGTCCTGAACTCTTCTGACTTATGGTTTGCTGTCCTCACATAATTTCTGCAAGACTTGTAGAAGCTCTGTATAGCATGAATCAGAGGTGCTGGAATATTCTTCCTTGCCAAACAGTCCCAAAGTTTGCTCCAGACCAGGGACCCCTGTCAAACGCCTTTTCCAGATATCTATGAAACAAAGATGGATCTCACTCTTATACTCAAGGGCCTTTTTCACTCGAAGCTGTCTGAGTGGGTGAAGATTCCAAAGGTCTTGAGTACTTCGGTTCCAACTCGGTATCCGCACTGGATAACATTTGAATTGTAAACAGACGAAGTCTTGGTCTCTGCTCAAGGATTCTAGAGTAGATTTTACCATGGGATAATCTATTGAAGGCGATAGCTGGGGTGTGCAATTCTCAGTATGGATTTCTCTTGTTGTGTCAATGTTGAGTCATTGTTACTGCCTAACATAAAAAAATTTCAACTTTAAGTATGGGTTTTTCCCCGTTCTCACAGGATATAAAGGTCTCGTATGAGAGGTGCTGTTTCTCACAGGAATAAATGTAAGTATGGGGTGTGGTTCTCAGAGGAATAAATGTAAAGTATTTATTTGTTCTCAAAGGAAAACATGTAGGGGTGTTCTCACAGGAATAGATGTACAGTAGGGGTGTATTGTTCTCATGTCTTGGTGTTAAATGTAAAGAATGCTACATCATGTTCTCCAGAATTTTGTATGTCCATTTTCTCAGGGAACAGGAATAAATGTTCAGTTTGGGGTGTAGTTTCTCATAGGAATAAATGTAAAGTATAGGTGTGTTCTCACAAGTAGTAAATGTGACAAATACATGAGATGTGTTCACACAGGAATAAACTGTAACCATTCTGTATGGGGTGTGTTCTCACAGGAATAAATGTCATATAGCGCTTTGTGTTCTCACAGGAATAAATGTTGTTGGAAAACCATGATTGTACAGGATCTTCCACAATGTAGGGGGTGTAGTTCTCACAGGCTTTTTGAAAATGTAATGTATAAGGGGATTGTGTTCTCACAGGATTCTTCTATAATTGTTCACAGGAATAAATGCAGGGAAAGTGTTCTCACAGCAATAAATGTAAAGTAAGAGGTGTGTTTTCACATGAACAAAAGTAAAGTAGGGGTGTGTTCTTACATGAATAAATGAAGGTGTGTGTTCTCAGATGCATAAATTTCCAATCATTGTAGCATTTTTTTTTTTTGCTTTTAAACATGACAATTTTGCAGATTTATGTCATCTTTCCCTTTTATTACAGTATCATATAATAATTATAGAACAAATATAGGCCATCTTACAAGCACCATGTTGAGCTGATTATATAGAAGTGCTAGTGAGGTCTGGCAGCTTTACAAACAATGATTGCTACGCACCTGGAACAGAGACTTGTTTCTCCTGTATCATCAGCTAGTCATGTCAGTAATTGAATATGAGCAGGGAATACTCATGCTGTCTATATTACAATGTAAATGGTTGGAAACACAATCAAAATGAAGGGATGCACATCACCATGGGCTGTGTATGAGATAACCCCAGATATGTGATGGCCCAGTCAAAAAGTCTACATGCTTATAACCAGAGACAGAAGACACACCCTGTCTAGGAACATAGCTGGCAAAAAAGGAGTAAGAATACAGAGGGATATCATGAATGGCAGAGGGAACAATAGGGCAGGTGATCACAGTTTAAAATATATTCAAAGGAGAAGAGTGGAGTAAGTAAGGTGAGAACTAAATAAAGTATCAGCAGGTCATCAACAGCCTTGGTAGGGAATGCAGACCTTGAGGTCATTGAAAAGTAAAGCTGAAAATTAATCAACTAATAAATGATTATAGCAAGAATGAAAACAAATATATAATGATTAGTGAGGCATGGCAGAGGAAAATGGAGATCTTGTGTGGTACAAGTGCTAAATATTGTTGATGAAATATTAAAAGCATATAAAAAAATCTGTCCAAACACTTCAAGCCATCCCATTACTCTACTTCATTCTTATCCCTTTGTTTTTATTTGTTGTTGTTGTTGTTACACTGTGACAATAAAAATTATTAAAGAGAAATAAAAAAATAAAGGTAAGGAAAAAAAAAAGAAAAAAAAAAAATGGGGATTATAAAGTGGGGGATGGTCTTTTATTTTTTTTTTATTTATTTATTGTTTTTTTATAATTATTTTATTATTATTTTTTTTTTTTTTTTTTTTTGTTTTATTTTTTATTATTTTATTTTTTATAATTTAATTTTTTATATTTTTTTTATTTTTTTTTTTTGTTTTTTGTTAATCAGACAGCTTGCTTCTGGTGGGGGGGGGGGTGGTGGTGATGTGGGATTGGGTTTTCGTCGACCCTCGTCCGAGGTACGTGTGGAGCAACGGGGGGCATTATGAGGTTACGGTGTCGTTTAGGGGGGGGGGTGATAATAAAATGGGTTTGTTTGGGGGTTTTGGAGGGTTGGGGTGTTGTGATTTTGTTGTTTGTGTTATTATTTTTTTTTTTATGGTATTTTTTTTTTAAAAT